>QEOT01009559.1:0-27327 GCA_003123785.1 Pterocarya stenoptera
AGTTATTCTATTCTCAAGTCGGTGTGTAGCGTACACGATCCACATCATTTAAATAGTAAGATTTAATTTATAAGATTCAAAATTTAAATTTATCTTCCAAATCAAATTATGTTATGTAAGCACTTTACTATGTGTGCTTTACGCTCCGGCTTGAGATAGAATTTTTCAAATTGAAAATAGCTAATAATAAGCTTTTCTGGTGCAACACCTTTTTATTATTATTATCATTATTTACAACTAGTTTACCAGAGATAAGTTATTTATTATTGCCTAGAAAGTTGGTTTATCATCATGCAATTAATCCAAATGCATTTTTTCATTTAGCTAAGTCATAACAATAACATTGCATTTTAGATATCGGTGGATCAAACCTGCAAGATTGAGAGAGCGGCGAGGTATCCTCTAATGTCACTATTAGAGTATTTCCATCCTTCAAGATCTCCAATACACAAAAACTTTTCCTGCCCTCCCGGCATTCTGGCAGACCACACGCATGCAAAAGTCACAATGTTAAAAATATTGATGTCTATAAGATTAAAATTGCTTCCGTGTTCATCAAATATAGGACTTATGAAAGACAACTCCAGGAATACCTTCCACAGTTCCACCCATACAAATTGAGAAACAGATGTTTGATGTCTTGGTAGGGACGGGTGAGCAAGATACCATCCTCCAAATATAGGGAATTAGCTACTTCGTTTGTCGTATCTTATATATATTTTTCTTATTAAATCAAAGGTGGCTGCTTTCTTGGAGATAGATGGGCTGGCAGTCACACAAGTCTTATATATCCATCTCATCTGATGATTTAATACCATTTCAACTTTACAGAGAAATGATCCTTCAAAGACAAGGATGCCCGCCCTCTCCTTGATGAAAGTTTCATTTCTCTGGAATGCATCCTAATTTTTATAGGGGTATATTCCAACTATTCATATTGAGAAACAGACATTTGATATTGTCTAAATAGAGATGGAAGAGCAAGTTACCTGGAACATATTTTGTCTAGACTGTAGACCACAAAACCTGCAAAAAGTAGGGAGAAAATCAATCTAGCGAATCATCGGGTCCAATTTGCAGTAGGGAGAGTTTTGCAATGATTAACGTTAAATCCAATTTCATAAGGATTGAAAGCCACGCAACAGTTTCAAACTCATAACATACGCCTCAACTCCTCTATATTGTTCTGCCTATGCCTGCCACCAAAGCAAACTACTATTGGGCGTCCCTTCTTATCCAGGCCTTGCATAAACAGCTTGTCATGGGCTAATTCATTTGGAATCTCCGAGGTGGATATGGAGCCATTAGGGACAAATGCCCGCCTCCAGCGCAGGTACTTCAGTAAGAGATTAGAAGCCTTCTCAATGTCTTGATCACGAGCCCGCAGAAATCTCCGGATCATGAAATCGTCCATTTCCTGCAAAACAAAGTAAGACAAAAATAGTGCATCTGATCCTGTAAAATGAATTATGTCCAAACGCATATTGAACACGAACTTCTAAAAACAAACTAATTCTACTTATGAACACCAGAGACCATTGAATCTAAGTATATCTAGCATTGGCCTCTTTGTGTTTCCTTGAGCTGAGATTCATAAATACAGAAACTGCGGTTAGTTTTTCCAATGGTAGTTGCCATACTTACTTGCTTTCCCCCATCTGAGTTTGCAGGACAATTGTGTGCATTCTATTGCTATTTATGCAGTTTATGAGGCACATCTGATCTAATTAACAAAATTATCAACTGTTACTATCAAACAGGTTTCTGTCCAAAATATATATATTTATATATATATATATATCAAACGTTTTGGATCCGTAGTAATTTATCTTAGTTTTTTTTAGAGAGATAGAGAGAGGGAGAGGGATGGGTCAAAAGGTGGAGCATTTGCTGTGATTCATTAAGCACAACATTCATTAATCTAAACACTTGAGTTTATTCATAAATNTATTTATGCAGTTTATGAGGCACATCTGATCTAATTAACAAAATTATCAACTGTTACTATCAAACAGGTTTCTGTCCAAAATATATATATTTATATATATATATATCAAACGTTTTGGATCCGTAGTAATTTATCTTAGTTTTTTTTAGAGAGATAGAGAGAGGGAGAGGGATGGGTCAAAAGGTGGAGCATTTGCTGTGATTCATTAAGCACAACATTCATTAATCTAAACACTTGAGTTTATTCATAAACGACACAGCACCACTAAACCCTAAATCATTTAGCTTGAAAACAAGAACAGCACCACTAAACCCATAAATTATTTAGCTTGAAAACAACAACAGTAATAATAATTCAAACAGCAAATTATCAATCCGCCGGTTAAAAAAAAGAAAAAAGAAACCTTGGCAGAGGGATCTTCTGCCTCGACGACGGCCCTCATGATACCCACTTTGCTTTTCTCGATCTCATTGCTTTCCATTTCCAAGCTGCCATTGTCTTGCAGCTCATTTGCTTCCACGGTACCGTCTTTCAGCGCCTCCGTCATGCTCTTTTAATATCTCTCTGCCACACACACACACACACACACAAACACGGAGTACTCCCTTCAAGTCTTCGACCAAACTAAGCCAGCCAGCATACACACACACTCTCTATCTCTCCCTCTCATTAAATAGAGATACAGTTGGGGGCTTTCGAGAATGAATGCATGCAATAGACCCCATACCGACTCGCGGAACGGAACGGAAGAAATTACGAGCTTCCGTTAAAGTAACGTCGTAAAGAAAGTTTCGAAAGGGACGTGAGGACTCACGGACTGTAAAGTGGAAATTACGTGGTTATTATAATTAGGGAAAATCTCAAAGTCAAATCAGAAGTCCACTATGACTCTGTTAAAACTCCGACATCCATATGCAGGCGGTGGTGGTGATTGTTGAAAACATTACAGTCATGGCGTCGGGTCCCTACATATCAAGAACGAGTAATACCACGTAGAGTTGTAATTACTGTACATTGGTTTAAAAGAAAAAGGTTTATTATTAAAAAATTATACGACGAGTGAAAATATTATTTCTGAAATATTTTAATGACTTTCAGCTGACGCGAAATTCACAATATTAGTAGTGTATTTGTTGAAAAACTTAATTCTAATCTATTTATGATATATTTATATAATTCCTAAAACATGTATAAATTATTTTTATTAAATGTTATTGTTTCCTTAACTTGACTACATTAAGGTCTTGTTTATTTTTAAGATTAAAATTTAAAACTTTAAAAATTTTGAAAATCTTCTATTCCATCATTATAATTTTATCAAATTTTTATATAAAATAAAATAAATAATTTATTTTTTTTAAAATTTTAAAATAAATATAATATTAAAAAATATATTCTAATAATATTTTATTCAACTTTTTAACTTTTATCTCATCTCATCTCATCTCATCTTATATCATTTCTAAAAACAATCGAGGCCAGCCCCCTCAACTTGTATTTTTCTCACATGTAGTCATTATGCTGTTTTCCCTTATTCCCTTAATTACACGAGCAATTTACTCTACCTCAATCGTTGTTACTTGTTACCAATGCTTCAATTTTCGGCACTTCTACTTTTTTTTCTGTCTCTCTTTTTATTTTTTTACTTTTATAAGTAAAGATGTGACTTGAACGTGTTAACCATCCTACTCTAACAGCTAGCAATTGATGATGAAGTTGAAGTAAATGCTGCCAGGCATCTCAGTACAGGTACTTGAGTTGCGTCTACAACCAACAAAAGGCAACATCTCAACAAAAATGGAAGCCCAAGTACTAATCCTGCTCCCTTTGATCGTCACATTATTATCAGTCAAAGGACACAAAAAGAAGGGGTCACACCAAAAGGGGTCACACCAAAGGAAAGCCCACCTTTTGTTGTAGACGGATTCCCAAAATATATGGGATTTTGTCTTGTTGTAAAATTGTTTGTATAAAATTCCATAGTAATGATTTGTATGACCCTTGAATAGATAACTCCCTCCTAATTTTCTTTTCTCATCCGTAGAAAACTGTTGTCTTACAATATTTAATGAAACTAATTAAGCTAGCCAAAAAGGGGCTAATACATATTAAAGGGAGGATATTTTTCGCTGTGGAAATTCAAAAGGCACGGTAGAATGTAAGAAAGAGGTATGCTTCGATATAAATTTTTAGAAGTTGCCCACTGAGTAATGGAATATGCGCATCAATTTCTGATTTGTTAGCTTTGAAATGAATTCAACAAATATCTAATATCGCTGACTATAGGTTAAATGGTCCAATCTGAGACACTTCTAGGATCATTTGCCCCTTGTAAGGCCACTAGTGAATCACCTCTAATGACTATTTTCTTGATATTGTTGAGTTTAGCTTCTTCAAGTCCAATGCACATCGCAGTGGCTTCTCCCATATTTGGGTTCTGGCTTTCAATATGTTTTGCAATCACAAAGGTTAGATAGCAATCCTTTGATTTGCATAATGTCGGTGCTATACTATTTGTTTGACTAACAGTTACATCAAAGAATAGAGTGTAATGCCCTTTTGGTGTAGCTCTCCAGTTATGGCTTTCATTCACTCGTTTATTGCCCCACGCATAACAGTGTTCCTTATAAGTTCTCAAAGTGAGAGAAATAAAATTGTCAATGTTTGGAATTAATGACTCATGAACAATTTTATTTCTTAAAAACCAAATACTGTCCATAGCATTGATGGCAAAGATTTGAAAGTTTTGCTCCTCTCTAGACAAAATGTTCAGCTTTTCTATAAGGGAAATGATGCATTCAATCCAGCTACAGATTTCATGGTTTGCAAAACAAGAAATATCCAAGGGCCAAGGTGATTGCCTCCAAAGAATTCTTGTGAAATGACAAGTTAAAAACAAATGAGTTTGAGTCTTTTCCTCATTTTTGCAGATGAGGCATTGTGTTTCTTCCTCGTTAGAGGTGCAAATCTTTTCATCAAGGATTTTGTTGGGATTATGTTGTTGAGAATTTTCAAGCAAAGTAACTTTAATCCATCTTGAATTTTGATTTTTCAAAGTTTTTTTCCAAGTGCTTGACTGCACCTGTGGTGGATTGGAATTCATGGTAATGGCAGCGTAGGTAGATTTTACTGAAAACTTGCCTGAAGAATGGTGAATGCATCTTAAGTTTATCCTCCTATTTGTGAAATTCAATTTGGCTAGTAGAATTTTTAGGATTTCAATCACAGTATCTAGGTGGAAAAGGGCTTGTAGTAAAAGGATGTTCCATCTTCTAGGTTCTTCCACTGTGAGTTCAGAGACAACTAGGGTCTTGTCTATGACGATGGAGCTGTTCTTTGAAATTAGCTTGAAATTTAGTTGAGTTGGAACCCATGGATCAAACCAGACCTTTGTGCTTGTGCCATTATTAATTTGATAACACACACTCTGTTTCAAAAAATCTCTTTGTTTTAGGATGCACTTCTAGATCCAAGAATCTGAAGCTTTTGGAAAGTGTCAAAGAAATTGGAATTCTCCAAGTATTTTTCAGATAGTATAGATTTCCAAGTGACATTACTCTCATTTGAAATGTTCCAACCTAATTTACACAGAAGAGCTTTGTTGAAATCAGAGGTCAATCTTAGACCAAGGCCTCCAATGGATTTGGGTTTGCAAATCAACTTCCAAGATTTAGGCGTAAAATTTTAGGATTTTTCAATTGGGAATCCCCACCAAAACTTTGAGAAGGCTTTGTCAATTTTTTTAGTAATTGATTTTGGGATCAAGAGAGTGGACATCACATAGGATGGGATGGAACTGGCAACTGAGCGAATTAAGGTTGTTTAGCTGGCCTGAGAAAGAACTTTTGCCTTCCAGCCTGCAAGTTTATAAAACATTCTTTCTTGTAGATCTTTAAAGTGTTTTTTTTTTTTTTTGAAGCTTTGAAAGATAAGGGAAGTCCCAAGTATTTTATTTTTGAAGAGTAATTTTTATATCCAAAGAGATCCTTCACCTCTCTTTTCTTGTGAGTAAGGGGTATTTTTGTTAAATTGTATGGATGATTTGTTGTGATGGATTTTTTGGCCCGGACCAAAAATAGTATTTTTCAAAACAGTTTTTAAACGTTTAAGCATTCTGATGGGAAGCATTTCCAAAAATTATTAGATTGTCAGCAAACAGCAGATGAGAAATGGATGGGCTATTTTTGTTAATTTTTACCCCTTTAAGATGCCCCAAATTTTCTTCTCTAGTGATGAATCTAGTTAAAACTTCTGAATCTAAGATGAACAGAAAGGGAGAAAGAGGGTCTCCTTGACTAAGGCCCCAGGAAGGATGGAAATAGCCACAAGGGTTCCTTTTGATAATCACTGAGTAAGATACAATGGTGATGCATTCCTTGATCCAATTAATCCAACTCCTGTAGAAACCTAACATTATCATGATGCTCAGAATGAAATTCCTCTCCATCATATCAAAAGCCTTTTACATGTAGATCTTAATAGCCATAAGTCCCTGCTTTCCTCTTTTCTTTTTAAGGTGATGGAATATCTCTTGGGTAAGAATGGTTTTTTCTTGAATAACTCTGCCTTGGACAAAAGCTATTTGACGTGGAGAGATAATCCTCGGGAGAATTTTCTTAGTCTATCTGCGAGGATCTTTGTTATGACTTTGTAGCAAACATTCGAGAGGCTGATTGGTTTGAATTGATGCACTGTGTTTGGACAGTTTGTTTTTGGAATAAGGGCTATATGTGTGTGGCTCGATTCTTTTAGCAATTTCCCATGTATGAAGAAATTTGCAATAGCCGCTATGAAGTCAATTTTTTATGATGTCCCAATACTGCTTATAGAATAGATCAGTGAAACCATCACGACTAGGGGTTTTTGTTGAATGTGTTTGATTAATGGCACTAATGATTTCTTCTTCAATGGGGATTTACAAAGAAAGTTGTTTTTCCATATTTGAGATATTGTCAGGAAACAACTAAGCTAATTCCATGTTTGGGATGGGATTAAGTGAACTATATATGCTTTTAAAATGTTCCAAAAAGGTGTTCTGAATGACATTATGATCAGTTGTCCAGTGATTGTGATTCCGCTTTAAACTTTCAATGGAATTAGCTATCCTCTTGATAATTGTTTTCAAGTGAAAAAATTTTGTGTTGAGGCCAGTCATTGTCAACCATTGAACCCTTGACTTTTGCCTCCAGAGGATTTCCTCCCTCTTAAGTTGTTCATCAAGGAGGGCCTTGATCTCAGCTTCAGAATCCATGGCTTGAAAGGTAAGGTCATTGCTTTGAATATGAGAAAGAGTTTGCTTCAAATTTTTTTATGGAATTTTGGATGTTTCCAAAGTGATTTTTATTCCAAGTTTTTAAAGCTTTTTTTAACGTCTTTCAATTTTTTGGATAAAATAAAACCAGGAGTTCCTACATGAAAGGTATTCCAAGCTTTTTGTACCACCATCTGACAAGTCGAGTCCTTATCCCAAAATTCTTCAAATTTAAAAGAATTTCTATGATGATTACTTCCTGTGGTGTCCAGAATTATAGATGAATGATCTAAAGAGCTAATGGGAAGGTGTTGAAGGGTGGCGTCTGGGGAAATATTTTTCCAGGAAGAGTTAGCAATGCATCTGTCAAGTCTTTCTCTGATATTCCTAATTCCTTGTCTGTTATTAGTCATTGTGAATTTTGGTCTGTGAAAACCAATATCAACCATTCCATTAGTTTCCATGTAAGCTCTAAGACCATTTGTTTTTAAGAGCAAGCAAAAGGTTGACCTCCTAATTTTTCAGATTAAGGACATCATTAAAATCACCAATGCTAAGAACATGACCATTAAAGCTATTAGTAATCATTTCAAGGTTATTCCAAAAATTCCATTTTTTACTATATTGTGCATGGCAATAAACTAGGTTTAAAAGCCACAGGCAGTGGACATGATTCGAGTACACAAACAGGTCATTACATTACTACTCATAAAGATAGATTCTACATCCATACCATTTTTCCACATACACAAAAGTCCACCCCATCTATTGTCTGGTTGAATACTTAAATATAAGTTAAAGCCTAATCTATTCACAATAGTACTAGTATTCACATCATTCAAAATTGTCTCCGATAGGAAGACGAAATCAGGTTTTAGAGACCTAATGTTAGCCCTTAAGCTTCTAATTGCACAGGGACGGGCAAGGCTCCTGCAATTCCATCACATAATCCTCATTTTTCATCTGGTGGCAGTTAGGGGTGTAATTTTAAACCGGTAAACCGGCCCGAACCGGACCGGATTTACCGGTTTTGAACCGGTCCGGTTCGGGACCGGTTCGTCGAATCCATAAACCGGTTGAAACCGGTCCGGTTCCGGTTTTGGGATTTTCCGGACCAGACCGAACCGGTTGAAAATATATATATAAAAAATAATATTTTATAAATAAGTTTTATACAAAATTAAAATTATACAAAATCTTTTATATATATTAATATATAAGTTTTATATATAATGTATAATTATATGTAAAATTTTTACATATATAATATAATATAATTATATATCATATATGAAATATGTTATTAATATAATTATATATAAAATGTTAATCTTATAGTTTATAACTAATACTAATACATAGTTATATATAGCTATACTAATAGTCTAATATTAATACTATTATATAGTCTAATAATTTGTATAGCTATACTAATATATAAGTTTATAACTAATACTAATAGTCTAATATAGACTATAGTTATACTTATAATTAATATAGTTATACTAAATCACTAAAAGTTTATAACTAATACTAATATATAACTATACTAATAATCTAATATAGACTATAGTCTATACTTATAATTAATATAGTTATATTAAATCACTAAAAGTTTATAACTAATAGTAATATATAGTTTATAACTAATAGTAATATATAGTTTATAACTAATACTAATATATAGCTATACTAATAGTCTACTATTAATACTATTATATAGTCTAATATATTATTTAGCTATACTAATATATAAGTCTATAACTAATAATAGTATATAGATATACTAATAGTCTAATATTAATACTATTATATAGTCTAATAATTTGTATAGCTATACTAATATATAAGTTTATAACTAATACTAATAGTCTAATATAGACTATAGTTAAACTTATACTAATATAGTTATATAGTATACTAAATTACTATAAGTTTATAACTACTACTAATATATAACTATACTAATAATCTAATATTAATACTATTATACTATTATATAGTCTAATATATTATAATTTATAGAGTATACTAATATATAAGACTATAAGTTTATTACTAATACTAATAGTCTAATATAGAGTATAGTTATACTTATACTTATAATTAATATAGTTATACTAAATCACTAAAAGTTTATAACTAATACTAATATATAGTTTATAACTAATACTAATATATAACTATACTAATGGTATAATATTAATACTATTATATAGTCTAATATATTATTTAGCTATACTGATATAGAAGTCTATAACTATTTAACTAATACTAATAGTCTAATATAGACTATAGTTATACTTATAATTAAGACTAAAAGTTTATAACTAATACTAATATATAAGTTTATAACTATTACTAATATATAACTATACTAATGGTATAATATTAATACTATTATATAGTCTAATATATTATATAGCTATACTAATATATAAGTTTATAACTAATACTAATATATAACTATACTAATGGTATAATATTAATACTATTATATAGTCTAATATATTATATAGCTATACTAATATATAAGTTTATAACTAATACTAATATATAACTATACTAATGGTATAATATTAATACTATTATATAGTCTAATATATTATATAGCTATACTAATATATAAGTTTATAACTAATACTAATATATAACTATACTAATGGTATAATATTAATACTATTATATAGTCTAATATATTATATAGCTATACTAATATATAAGTTTATAACTAATACTAATATATAACTATACTAATGGTATAATATTAATACTATTATATAGTCTAATATATTATATAGCTATACTAATATATAAGTTTATAACTAATACTAATATATAACTATACTAATGGTATAATATTAATACTATTATATAGTCTAATATATTATATAGCTATACTAATATATAAGTTTATAACTAATACTAATATATAACTATACTAATGGTATAATATTAATACTATTATATAGTCTAATATATTATATAGCTATACTAATATATAAGTTTATAACTAATACTAATATATAACTATACTAATGGTATAATATTAATACTATTATATAGTCTAATATATTATATAGCTATAAGTTATAACTAATATATAACTAATACTAATATATATATATACTAAATTACTAATACTCATAGTCTAAGATAGACTATAGTTATAGTTATACTAATATAGTTATATTAAATCACTATAACTAATATTATACTAATATACTATAGTATTACATATAAATCCGTAAATCACTATAAGTCTATAACAAATTTTTTAATAGGTTAAATCACTATTACAAAATATATATAAGTATATAACCATAGATATATATATAGTATTATATGGTATTAAATTAAAATCACAATAACAAACGGTGCCGTTTCCCCCCCCCCTCTCAAATTTCGTTCCCCCCCAAATCCCCCTCCCTCAGAAATATACTTTCAAGAATCAGACTTTCGGTTTCCCACCCTACTCCCTTAGAAACCCTAGTGCTGCGCCGCCCCCCTTCTCCAGGGACCAGCAGCTCAGCCACTCCAAAGCCTCTGTTAAGTGGAACTGCGCCGCACGTAACAGCCTCCGTCGCATCCTCTAGTCCCTCCGTCGGCGCCCCTCTTCCTCACTCTCTGCCTCTCTGCCTCAGTCTCCTCTCGAGTCGAGTCTCTGTCTCGTTGCCTCACTCTCTGAGTCTCCATCGCGCATCTCGCCGTCGGCCCCTCTCTCCAGTTCTCAACGCTGCGCTGCCCCTCTCTCAAGTTAGTGTTCAGTTTGTGCCATTTATAATATTTTTAATCTTCTTTATTTCGAGTAGTGTTCGGTTTTTGATGTTTTGATCGAAGTATTAGACTATTAGTAGCCTATATATGGGAAACCATTGGGTTTGTTGTTTTTGTAGATTAGTTTTTTGAAGTGCTTAATCCGGTTGCTTCAAATTAATTGTCATTGTTGATGACTTGATGCAGTTTATTTAGGCTGGAAACCTTCTGTGCTAATGATCTACCTTTATTAATGTTATTCCCCCCCTTTTCTCAATATGCGTGAACTTGAGTCCGCAAGTTGCCAATGGCTAGTGTTTGTGTGTCTGTGTATATGTATATGTCTGTGTGTGTGTGTTTGACAGTTTTGTATATGGATTAACCTTTTTGAATTTATATGAGTGTTTGTGTGTGTCTGTGTGTTTGTGTATATATATATGTCTCTGTGTGTGTGTGTGTCTCAACGTGTGCGTGTGTTTGACAGTGTGTGTATATGGATTAACCTTTTTGAATTTATATGAGTGTTTGTGTATATGTATATGTGTGTGTGTATTTGACAGTTTGTGTATATGAATTGCATTGTCTAACCAAAAAATCGGACCGGACCGGACCGAAAACCTGTAAAACCGGAGGTACCGGTTTAGAAGGGTAATCGGGGCGTAATCGGTTTTGAAAAATGCAAAACCGGTCATACCGGTTCGGTCCTAGATTTTGTCCAAAACCGGACCGAACCGGACCGGTTACACCCCTAGTGGCAGTATAGGTCGTGCCACTTCGGCTTTAAAGTCCAGTGAAAAGAACTTTAAAGTATGAGTCTAAGACATATTACCCAAGTGTCGTGCTTCTTTTTTATATGGGGAAAATCTGGGCTTTTTTGTCTATTTTTCCAAGATGCTGCGCTTCTTCCCTTTTGCACATTGAAAGTATTTTGCAATCGGGATCTCCTCCATTTCTTCTATGTTTGAAGTTGTTTGCTGACCTTGTTTTGGCTTGGTACGTTTGCTGCGTGTTTTCTCTCCCAGGGTGGTTGTCTCTCCCTGCCATTCATGAGTCTACCTTTTCTTTGAACCAAGTTCCAGCTTTTTGGTGAGATTTTGGTTGAAATCCTCAACTTGTGTGATGCGGTTTGGGAGGAGGAAGAGGATTGTGAATGATTTTTGATTTTAAAATGAACTGGATTATGATAAAAGACGAGTGGGTATATCGGCTAGTCAATGATTATTTTTTGAAAACTTGGGTCGAGATTTACTGAGTTATGATAGTTCATCTGGGCATTGTTGTTCGGGATGAGGAATCCTGTGTTTCCTAATGTTGACTTTGGCTGGACATGGTCGTTTGATTGCTTGGGCTGTGCTGAACTAATGGGCCATTCCGAAGGGGTTGAGTCAGACATTGAGGGGTTCAGCTTGTTTGAGGATTAGGTTAGGCTTGGTGTTGGTTGAGATGGGTTTGGTTTTATTGCAAAACACGACTTGCCTGATGGGCTTACTAACAAGAAAATTGAATGGGCCTTTGAAGTGAAATATGTCGGGCTTTTGAGCTGTTCAAATTGTGTTACGATGCTCTTAAAGATTGAATTTGATTCTTCTGTAGCTGCATGCTGGTCCGTTTGTGTGGTTTGCTTGTTAAAAATAGTGAGTGAAGTGATGGGAGTTAGTGGTTGTGGGCTTTGATTAAAAGAGGAGGGCGCATCTCTTACCTGTTGATCAAGTTGGTTGTGATGAGTGGAGTGGACGTTCTTGGCCAATGTGAGGGGGGACACATTCTACTGTTTCTGTTCTGCAAGGAGATTTCCCATGCTGTCGAGTTGCACAATGGGCTATTCTCATTTAATGAAGTCACTTCAACAGGCTAGTGAATTTGCATGCTTCCATGTGTCCTCAACAATTCTTTTTCCATTCCATGCATGCCGAGTTACTCACCATGAACTTGCAAGCTACGTCTGAGTGCTCCTAAACTGGGTTCTTCTTGCACCATCAAACTATTGATCCGCTGCATGTCCTCCATCTTTTCTTTTCCTTTCACACAATGAGGGAAAAATTGTCTTGTCTCCAGATCTTCATTTCTGGTTTTAGGTGCCCGCATTTCCAGTTGACCCCATCTAGTCACATGCTGATAATTCTCATTTTGACTCCATCTAGCCGCTTCAGCTCTCATCCATGGACTGAAGTTAGTTATTCAGTTTTAACTTGTAACAAGGGACACACTTGTTGTATGTGACCTAAGCATCCAAAGCAGTAACAAAAGTCCGACAGCCTTTTGTATTTGAAGTTGATCCATGTTGCTTGTCTTCTAGGCCGTGAAAGTGGAAATCCATCAGGGAGTCGATTTTGAATATTTATTTCCACTTGCACTCTCATATACTTTATAAGAATAATTTTCATGTCCGTGGCTTGCTCCACTTAAATAAAGTTCCCTAGCTTCCTTGCTATTCTTTCTGTATTTGCCATTGTCATGTATTCCAAAGGCAGCCCATGTATCTGCACCCAAAACACTGACATCTTAAGATCAATCTTCTTGCAAGCTTAAGCCGATGGGCTAGTCTCTAACTAACATGTGAAAACCTCTGATATTCCATGGCCTCTGCTCTAAGACCCTATTTTTTTTCATGCTGTGTTGGGAATGTGAAGAGAAAAATGTTTATGCATAGGTCTTCAATGGAGAGTCTGATCACAAAGCTCCATGCTGCCTTTATTGTAGCATGCAAAGTAAGTTTGTTGAGCGGCTTGGATGAGATGATACATCCAATAAGAACATGCTCTGAAAAATATGTTGCAGTTTTTGTTTCTGGTTGTAGATTTATGTCAATCCATTTGAGGGATTCTGAGGGTTTGAGCAGTGTTTTAAGTTTCGTACCGTACCAGCCGGTACAACCGGTATTTTTCGTACCGGCCACCGGTTCGGTACAGGTACACTACCTGTTTCATACCGATTGAAATACTGGCCAGTACCGGCCGATATTTCGGCTTGTACCGGTCTGTACCGGCCGATGTTTATGCCTTTATTATTATTTTTTTTCATTTTTTCAAACTAGAAGTTTATTTTTTGACCCCCAATTCAGGTTAGACTATTTATAATTTATATATCTATGTATTTATGTATAATTTATTCATATATAAACTATTATTTTAAAATATAATTTATATATACATATATAATTTATTTATATATCGACTATCCTAAAATGATATCGATATCGAAATATTTTATTCCAGTGCTTTTACTGATACGATATTCAAAACATTGAGTTTGAGGGCTCTTTCCATTTCTGTCTTTGAGTTATGGACTGTTGCACTTTGCTCAGAGGTTATCAGGGGGAGTTCGGGGTTGGATGATTGGTTCGTTGGAAGTGTAATTGTTTGGTTTTTCCATATTTGAGTTATTGATGGATGGTTGGGGAGAGTTTATGAAAAGGTGTGCGCTAGTAATGAAGGTGTCTTAAAGATGATTTTAATTGAGAATGGATGGTGAGGGCTTGCAGAACTATTCTAGTTTGGTTGAAGGAATTGGGAATGAAACTAAGTTAAGTTAGGCATGACTCAGTGGGGAGGAAGGGATAACTCATCTTGGAGAGAGCGTTAGTTGTTAACCAAAGCATTTGATAAGTCCCTCCTAATTATTTTGTAAAAAAGTAACCTTACCATAAAAAAATATAAATAAAAAAATTATTTTTTATTAGTGAGACTCACCTTCTTTACAAAAGGTCTGGACAAGATTTATCTATTAAGGCTTGTATCTAACATTACTCACCTCTATAACTGGTGTGCATAGTACATATAATAAAGTACTTACATTGCAAATTTGATTTAAAAAATAAATTTTAAATTTTAAATTTTACAAATCAAATCTTATCATTTAAGTGATGTGGATTGTGTATTATATACAATGGGCTGAGAATAAAATAACTTTAATATTAGAGTAATGTTATATATAGTCTTAAGGTATGCATGCCTCGCGTATTCTCTTTAAAAAAAGTTGGATCCACCATTAAAAAAATATTTTTTCATGTTGATCCAGGATTTATTCATTTTTTTTTAAAGATAATGCACGAGACTTGTACACTTTAGAACTGTAAATATCATTTTTCAAAATGATATTTTGTAAAGCCTCGATCTCAGAAGTCCAGAGAGTTAACTCCTGTTACCTAATAATCAATTTCAACGTTTCTCATGTATTCTCCATATCCAATATATATTTCCAAAGATTCCAAATCAAACATAAAATCATCTAATATGATTAACTACACACACTAATCCATCAGATCCTCAATACATAACCCAAATAAAATAGATTAACTTCTCCACATGTCTCAATTAACATAATAAAATGAAATAGAGTTTACATAAGTCTTCATAATTATCTAAACATACTGAAATCCATATACTAGATAAATAAATCCACCAACAGCAATAGTATCTCGAGGTACTAAACTATTATTCTCAACTAATCTTGCCCACGTATTCTATTACTAATTCTTAGTTGAACCATCAAAGTTATCTAAAATATTATAAAGATAAATGGGTGAGTTATCAATGACTCAGTAAGCAGAGAACATATACTAATATATAAATAAAAGTATTTACAAAATTCATAATGCGGAACAAAACATTTACTTTTAAAATGCATAATCAAAATATGTTACAAAATATCATAGTGAAACTTCAGAAAACATTCTTATTCCAAAAATTTGTTGGCATATCATAAAACATCATCTTCAGAGCATCACATCGAGTTTAACCCTGTGGTAGACTTCTATGTAGAATTTCATAAAATCCCTTCAACGTACATATTCTCTCAGCCACGTTAATTATGCATGTGAATGCTATAAAGTACATGGAGTCATCAAATCATATTCTTAATAATGTTTGGTTCACAAACAAATCTTATAAAACTAAAGCTTAGAAAAAAAAAATCTTTTAAAACTAAAACTCAGATTATGCAATGTGATGTGGCGCATTAAATTAAATTATAAATGATTTAAAAAAAAATTGCTAAAACTCACTATTTTTTTTTCGTCTACTCCAACAGATCTATAATTTTAGAAAAATTATTCTCATCATCATTATTTACTATCTCACACCTCACATCCTATAAAAAATACTCTCACATCCTATATGTTAAAAAATATATATAAATATTCAATATAATAATAAATAATAACTTATACATAAAATTCCTCACAATTTTATTTGGTGAGATGAAGGGGCGCGTTTCATGGAGCCATCTCTCCTGGCTCTGCTACGTGTCAGGTAGGCAACCAAGTGCTGGTATTCAATTCGATAATTTTATCTTATCATTAATACAATTATATATATTTTTTCTTTTCTCCTCTTATTTTATTTTTAAATATTAAAAAAATACATAAATTTATTAATAATCACTTCATCAAACATTAAAAATATTAAATAAAATATACGAGTGGGCAATAGTATTATTGAGATCTCCTTGATTTTCGATCTTAAATATGACAACGTATCTTCCTTTTTTTCTTTTTTTTTTCAAATCCTTTTTCCAAACACCCACCACCGCCAACGAATTTATTGAAATGCTTTCGTAATTGCTACCCCTTCCAGTGGACCAGAATCAAATGCTTTGGTCATCCTTTCATAATCCATTCTCAACCAATTTAACGACAGTTTGTGTGAGTAACCAAGGGAGTAATGGAATTCAATTATACATCATCCGGTTTTCTTTTCTCTGTAATTAATTAAAAATTAGAAATATAATAGGATTTGATAGAAAATCCCAACAAATACTCTAAAACATGATTTTGACCATCATGAAATAAAAACAAACGAGGAATGAAATGTAGCATTTTCAATCCCACTTGGAGGATGTGTTTGAAATCAAGATAATGAATGATAGGCTTATTACCTCTTATCACTCATTTACTACTTTATAATGTATTTAAAATTTTTATTTTTTTATTATTTTTTAAAGTATTTTTTAACATCCTTAATCATTAAGAAAAAATTAAAAAAAATATACAACTTCATTAATATTTGTAATACTTACAACAATGAATATCATCAAGTTAGTCCTTTCAATTGATCCCCAATATTTGTAATACTTACTCTTCATGCTCGTAGCCATACCTCTCAACACGAGATCATTACTTTAACTCATTTTTTATAAATGTGATTGGATGCCACAAAGTTCTTGGAAATATGCATTAGATGTGACATATAAAGAGCCAGAAAATCTCATAGTAGCATCATAAAAAATTTTCAAAAATTCAACCATTATTTTAACTTTCACTCAATCACTAGAGCTTGGGGGGCTCCAGCTCACACTACGACAATAGCGAGAAAAATAACCATCATCATTCTCCAATCGCAAAAATGGCTTTTAAAATATTTCTATAACTTCTAGCATGAAATAAGTGGAGTTTCATCTGGTGAGAACATCAAGACGCACCAATTTTGAACAACTGATTTTCTTATTCTCTATACACTTTCTAAATTTTTTCATTCTTGGAGGAGATGATCTAACATACTTAACCGCATTGCACAACCTTGTAATTGAATCATCACAATCTTTTAGCCCATCATTCACAATAAAGTTCATAATATGGGTGCAACACCTTATGTGAATATACTTTCCCTCTAATAAATGATCTCCCACAAACATTTTTAAGCAATCGATGGCAATATCGTTTGAGGAAGCATTGTCAATTGTAACAATAAAAATCTTGTCAATTCTTCAATCTTGTAGACATGACTTTACATGATTTCCAATAGTGTCCCCTTTGTGATTAGGAATCAAACAAAAATTTATAATTTTTTTGTGTAATTTACATTCACAATCAATAAAGTGTGTAGTAAGACACATATAATTGAAGTTCTGATTGGACGTCCAAGTGTTAGTAGTTAAACTAACCCGCCCAACTGCCTTAAATACTTTCCTCAACTTCTCCTTCTCTTTTTCAAATAGTTTAATACAATCTCTTGCTGTAGTGGTTCGAGATGGCACTTGAAATCTTGGTTCTAGTGATTTATATACCTTCCTAAATCCTTGTGCTTCCACGACCCTAAATGAAACATCATCACAAATTATCATTTCTGCAATTGCCATTTGTACATCTTCTGGATCAAACTTATGTATAATTTGTTGATCCATGGGTCTAATTCTATTAGGACTTTTCCTACAAACACCAACATGATGCAACATACTTGATGTACCATATTTTTTAGGGTGACAAGCGTAAGTCTTGTGGTAGTAATTACACCCTACTTTTAGATCACTTAATGAATATCCATCTATTTTTGTAAAGTGTTCCCACAATGCTAAGGGATCCTTACTTGCCTTTCTTTTGGGGTGGAGTATGGTGCTACTACTACTAGACACATTAATGTTTGAAGTTAAAGGAGTAGTAATCTCATCGTCTCTTAAATTTGTAGGAGTGTCACTTTTAAAGGAATCCATGGTATGAACTGACATATAATAAAAGCATGAGAAAATAAGAATGCCATACTGTTTTGAACAATGAAAATTCAATTTTTTCTAAATGCTAAAGAGGAATAGATGAAAGGACAAAACAAACAAGAATGCAAACAGTTGCTTTCAAACCTGATGGCAGAGATTTTTTTTCCAATTCAATAATATCTTATCAATATTTAAGTTAGACACTCATACAATATGTTAAGGGTTATTGTAAAATGGTAAATATAGAAAGGAAAAGATCCCATCATTGAATAAAAACAAATAAAAAAAATCCCCCAAATAAAGTACCTTAGCTAGATAATGAGCCAAACTATAGGAAGGTGAGAGCATTTTGTTTTTCTTGCCAATTGCAATAATTAGATATGGGAAAAAGAGGTTAGGCAAACTAAAGAAAATGATATGGACAGAGTAACATGAAAGATAAAGGTTTAAAAGTAGACAGAGATAATGACTAAAAAAAATTAACTATTTCTGCAATCCGCGTAGACTTGAACATCTGTCCTGTTTAGTGCAGATGATTTCTTTTTGACACAGGTTCTGGGTTTTAAATCTAAGTAGTCTTTTTTCTTTTCTTTTCATTCACTATATATTACAGGGAATGGCTCAAGGGTGCATTTTAGACATATGTTCCTTATGTGCATTGGATTTTTTGTGATATTAACTCTTAAAAGGTTGATAGGTCAAGTAATTGTTCATCCATGATGAACAAGTTTTGTGCTCAAGTAAATCCCATTCACACATGCAGAGACTTTTTGCTGATATGAACAACTTGAGAGGAAGAAAACAAGTGAACAAAATCTACTATACTTGGGAACTCCAAACTAAGAACATACATGATAATAGTTTACTGAGTATGATAACAATCATACAGACATTTGAACTAATCTTTACAACACCTAATATAAGAGACATTCTTACAATTCTTGATGATGAAAAATAAGGGAAAGGGCAGGGATATGGGGCAGCACAATAGTGAAGGTTTCTGTATGTATGGCAGTGAGGGTGTTTTGTGAATCAAAAGTCTAGTGTTCTTTCCATAGAGTGTGGATATGGAAAGATAGAAATATTCTAGTGATATCCCACAATTTGTATCTCTAAGTAATTGGTCTAAAGGCCAACAAAGAGTCCAACAATGGAGAGAGATCCAACAACAATGTGGAAATAATTACAATAACTTACACTATAACTCAAAACTAAGAGAAAAGAAAAGAAATATTAGAACCCTGGAACAGTTTGTCAATATATTTTGGTGCTTCCAAACTACTGAAATCTAAAGTTCATATCGATAAATTCCTATGAGCTCAAATGTGGAATTTTATTTCTCATGTAATACCCAGAAACCATGCAAAAAATAAAACAAAATAAAATAAAATAAAAACAAAAAAATGGCGGCTAGGAGTAAATAATAAGCTTTCTTTCTCAACCAAAGTGCTTTCTCAACCCTTTATCTCTCATTATCACCTTAATCATTCACATCCTTACACCTTCCAAATGCAGCATGCATATTGTACAGGATTACAAAAGGAGTTAGATTTTCTGGCTCTAAATCCGAAAGCTTTATTGCCATTTGTTCGGGCAAAGAAGCAAAAACAGATGCAAATGCTTGGTAATTCTTTGTTCTAACCCCCAGAGCTTCATTCAAACGACCATAATTACTAAATGGTCATTGCGGTTTATTTCTACATTATGCACATCAAGTGTTTTAAACAAATGAGAAATCAAGACCAAGTCATTAAATTAGTTCAGAATACAAACTAATGGAAATGGCGCAGCAAAATAATGCAGAAAACAGAAGAAGCAGAGAAGATTGTTTGCCAAGGCAATACGAACATGAGTCGTGTATATTCTTACTGCATGTACAATGTGTTGATGTATATATATATACAATGAAAAATTGAATAAGACAAAGAATAATAGCTACAATAACAGAATAGATTCCATCATCGTGGTGGTGACTCTTCTGTAACCAACTTGTCAAGTGGAACCGTAGGGAGAACTTGAGAGCTGCATGAGATAATTTCAATATCCCCTTACAAGATGGAGAGTAAATATTGATTACTCCCATCTTGGACAGAAGCCGATTGAAAATAGGAGATTGCAAAGGTTTAATAAGCAGGTCTGCAACTTGAAGATGTGAGGGCACATGAGTTTGAACCTGTCCTTCAACTACTTTATCTCGGACTAGATGACAGTCCAGCTCTATATGCTTCGTTCGTTCATGAAAAATAGGATTCAAAACTATGTGAATGACTGCCAAATTGTCACAATACAATGTGGCAGGTCCAGAAATGTTAACGTGCAAATCTGTAAAAAGATAATGTAACCAAGTTAATTCGCACACTACAGATGCCATCAACCTGTACTCGGATTCTGCAGACGATCTGAAAACAGTAGTTTGTTTTTTTTTATTTCCACGAAACTAAGGAATTTCTTATAAAGACACATAGCCCAGTAGTTGATCGCCTTGTGTCTGGATAATCTGCCCAACTTGCATCTGAATAAGCAGTGAGTTTCAACTGTCAGTCAATGGGAAAAAATAGTCCCTGACCTGGTGTCCCTTTTACGTATCACAAAACCTTGAGATTGGCATTGTAATGAGGAATCCTTGGTGTCTCCATGAACTGGCTTAACAAGTGCACCCTGTGGCTGAGATTTGGTCTGGTATTTGTGAGATATAGAAGCTTGTCGACAAGCTTACGATAAAGTGTTGGGTCAGCAAATAATTCACCCTTGTCTCTTCTGAGTTTAATATTCGGCTCCATGGGCAACAAGGATGGTTTGGAGGCAAGCATGCCTGTTTCTGCCAATATATCAAGTGCATATTTGCCTGACACAGTTGAATTCCTTTTGATGAATGTCCAACTTCCATTCCAAGGAAGTATTTAAGGCTTCCAATATAGTTGATTCTGAACTTTGACTCTAAAAACTGTTTCACGACAGCATTTAATGAAGCATCCCAACTCAATAAAACGACGTCGTCGACATAAACTAATAATGTCGTGAATGAATCAGATGTTGCCTTGGTGAATAAGCTGTAATCAGCTTTAGACTGTACAAAGCCAAATTCAATGAGAGATGCAGTGAGTTTCGCATTCCATTGTTGTGAAGCTTGGTGTAAACCATAAAGGCTTTTCTTCAAGTGGCAAACCTTGTTGGTCTTGGTAGTAAGATTACCAGGAGAGGGTTGCATGTAAATTTCTTCTTTGAGCTCGCCGTAGAGAAAAGCATTGTTCACATCGAGTTGTTGGAGTGCCCATCCTTTTATGACTGCTATTGCAAGGAGACACCGAATTGAAACAATTTTTGCTACTGGTGAGAAGGTATCATGGAAATCGATACCCTCACGCTGTGTGTATCCCTTTGCGACTAGTTGAGTTTTGGCCCTTTGGATTGTTCCATTTGCCCGAAACTTGTATTTGTATACCCATTTGCAGTCCTTTTTTTTTTTTTTTTTTGCATGAGATAATTCCACAATGGACCATGTCTCATTGAGCTCAAGGGCAGCAAGTTCTTACTTTATTGCCTCGCACCAAACGGGGTCTTTAATAGCTTGGGTATAAGAGGTTGGTTCGGTTTGGGAGGAAATTGAAGCAGTAAAAGCTCTGAATTGTGGTGAAAGTGAGTTATAAGAAATGAAGTCAGAGGAGGAAAATGAACCTGTGAGTGCTGAGAGGAGAGGCTTGTCAACTGGGATGATGACTGAGTCGAGCTTGATGCGGCAGCATGAGAGCAATGAAAATCTTGGAGGTAGGCTGGTGCATGTCGTGTTCAAGTGGAGCAACGTGGATTGGATGGGCTTGGGTTAGTAGGGACAATATCAGGGGAATGGAGAGGTTGCATGAGCTGGTTTGGTTCTACGTCTGTGTGAGGTGGCTGAGTGTCGAAGAATGATGGTTGATTTGGAGTGTGGGTGAATATGACAGGAACTGATGGTTGATATTGAGTGGGAATAGTTGGTTGATTTTGAGTGGGATTGGATATGTCAGGAATTGTTTTGAATGGAAATGTATCCTCATGAAAAACAACATCACGAGAAATAAAGGTTTGATGTGTGTTTAAATCAAGAATTTTGTACCCTTTTATGCCATGGGGGTAGCCCAAAAATAAACCTCGGCGAGCACGAGAATAAAATTTAAAGAGAGCATGAGAAAGAGTTGAAGCAAAATATAAAGACCCGAAAACACGTAAGTGAAGATAGGAAGGCTTTTTGTTGTACAAAACTTCAAAATGTGATTTGTAGCTAAGAATGGGGGTTGGGGTTCGATTAATTAAATGAGTTACCATTAATACAAAATCATTCCAGTATGTCGTGGGGAGGCCGGATTGAAATTTTAGGCTCTTGTGACATTCAGAATATGTTGGTATTTTCTTTCGACTAAGGTGTTTGTTGGGGTCATGTGAGCTGATGAATTATGCCTCTTGGTTGATAAAAATTTGGCATAGAGAACTCAGGGCCATTATCACTCTGGATAATTTTAATTTTGGTGGCAAATTAGTTTTAAATGAGAGAACAAAATTTTGGAGGCATGGTCGTGCTTCAGATTTAGAGCCAAGTACATCTAGTAAATTGATCAACTATAGTGTGAAAATATTTGGAGCCATCGTATGCTTGGATGGAATTGGGACCCTATATATCGACAGATATAAGGTCAAAATGATTGTTGACATTGTTTGCTGTTTGTGGATAGGGCAATTTATGTTGTTTGGCAAAGTGTACAGATAGTGCATGGACTAACTTTAGTTGAAAATTGAACATCATTTTTTCCAATATCATTTAGAATGTGTTAGGTCATGGAGCTGTGTCCAAGCCATAAATGCCATAAAGTAAACTCATCATCTTTTGTAGTAACAGCACTATTGACAATTTTGGAATGAAATAAAGTGAAAAAATTGTGAAGAGCAGTGGGAGAGGTTGGTTCGGGTTGTAAGTGGTATAGGCCGTCATGCATCTCACCATTCCCAGTTGTCATCAAAGTTGAAAGGTCCTGTATGTAGCAGAATTAGAGAAGAAAAGTAAGCAACAGTTGGAATGTGCAACTAGAGATCTAGCAGAAACCAGATTAAACGAAAAGGCTGGAACACATAACACATGTTTAAAAATTAATTAAGGAGAAAACTGTATGTCACTGAGATGAGTAGTGATCGTGGTTGTACCATTGGAGAGCTTGACTGAGTGATTAACACGAGTGATATTGTGTGTAAAGAAATGGGGGCTACAAACCATGTGGTCTGTGGCCCCAGTGTCGAGAATCCATTGTGTAGATGAAGTGTTTGTGGTTTTGTGTATTAATAAACAGAGACTGTTTCCGGACATGGTTTGAACTTGGTTTGCTGCTGCAGGTGTGCTGTCGGTGGTGGAAGATGATTGGAGTAAGGCAAGAAGCTTACTGTACTGCTCCTGAGTAATAAGTAAGCCATTGTGAATTTGTTCCTGCTCAAAAGAAACAATGTTAGCTACAGATTTGGATTTGGGGCCATTTTTGTGACCTGGAGGATAACCATTCAACTGATAACATTTATCCTTGGTGTGGCTTGGAATACGGCAATGATAGTAGATTGGAAGGTTTGGATTAGCCTTAAAACATCGCTCAAGAGAATGCCCAGAACTGTTGCAGTGAGAACAGTATAATCGATCCTTGGGTGAGGACTATGAGGGCCTTGGATCTGGTCCCCATGTGACCATTGCAGTTGGTGCAGGTGCATAGTGAAGTTGGTGACGTCTCTCTTCTTGTTGAATAAGAGAGAACACTCTGTTTATTGATGGAAGTGGATCAGACAGGAGAATCTGAGCACGGATGGCGTCATAAGAATCCTGCAGTCCTAGTAAGAACTTGACCTTGTGACGATGGTGGTACCCCATGATGGTCTTAATAGATCCACAGGTGCAAAAAGGCATTGGTTTGTATACATCAAGTTCGTCCCAGTAACCTTTAAGTTTATTGTAGTAAATACTCATAGAGTCAACATCTTGAAGCAAATAGAAGATGACCTTCGTGAGTTGGAAGATACGAGGGGCGTTTTGTATAGAGAAGCATTCACGGAGATCACTCTAAACATCGGCTGCTGTCTCGGCATGGGCAATCGTAGATCGAAGATCTAAACTAACAGAGTTTTGAAGCCACGCAATGATCATGTCATTGCATCGTCCTCACAGGAGGAATAAGAGATCTAAGCCCAAAGGTTTGGGGATCTTAACATCGAGAAAGGTAAGCTTATTTTTTATGTTCAGAGCTCTACGCATGGAGCGAGCCCAGGTAACGTAATTTTCGATGGTAAGTAACTCAGGAACTAACGAAAATAAGGCATTCTCACCGGGCTGAATGAAATACAGACTAGCTGGGTGATGAGGATTGTCCTCAAGTTTGGGGTTATCAGAGTTGGACATGGCGGAATGAGGTGGAGAGCTTGGAGGGGTTTGAGCTGGAGCGCTTGAAGGCGATTGAGGTGGAGAGCTTGGAGGGGTTTGGCTCATGATACCATAATGGAAATGGCGCAGCAAAATAATGCTGAAAACAGAGGAAGCAGATAAGGTTGTTTGCCAAGGCAATACGAACGTGAATTGTGTATATTCTTACTGCATGTACAATGTGCTACTGTATATATATATACAATGAAAAAATGAATAAGACAAAGAATAACAGCTACAATAACAGAATAGATTCCATCATCGTGGTGGTGACTCTTCTGTAACCAACTTGTCAGATGGAACTGTAGGGAGAACTTGAGAGGCTGCATGAGATAATCCCAATACAAACCTCTGCCATTCATAAGATCTACCAAAGAACATAACAAAATGAATAAAAACAAGGCTCAAAATCGTCCGAGCTCAACAAAGAAAGAATCAGACCCACATTAACTAATCAAACCCCAAATAAAACTATACAACGGAAGCTTCATGTGATACCAATAACGACGATATATTGGAAGGGCAAAGAAGGTGAACATAGAGAAATTTGGAGCATGAGAAACGAAACATACCTCAGCACTTGATCTTGGAGCTGCGGCCGAACGATGATGGCAAACAGCTACAAAGAACAACGATGGAGATGGCGACAGAGAACGACGATGGAGAACTCCACTAGCTAGGGTTTCTGCAAGCAATGGGGGAAAAGGGAATCAATTTCATGACTTTCGTCCGTTTTTTACTAAACACACCCCGCATATATATATGTTGACCCGATGAACTTGTTTTTGTTTGGATTTGGCGGATTAGTTAGTCAGACAGGTTGGGCCCAAAGCCCATTATGCACAGGCCTATACTATAAGGAATGAGTTTTGGGAGTCTAGAGGCTCGCTTGTGGTAACTATGCGTGCTATTTGCCAACAATGCCACGTTTGACTATCCACTCAAAATGTGAATCTCGCATTGATTTGTCATTTCATTCTCCATGATAATAAAATATTATTATTTTTTATCTACTTTTTAATGCATATATTCTCTTTTGTTTTTTAAGTACTCTTTTATATGATTTTCATAATTTATTAAAAAAAAAAGTCAGTCTTGACTATTATATGCAAGTGCATCTTGTGTCAAATTAGTCATGTTATGGCAAGCCGATGCCCCAAGAGTGTCCTCCACAGGGTGGTATGGTGGAACCATGAGATGTAATTTAGTTGAGGACAATCCTAGGAGGCCGCCCTCGTGCCTCCTGGTGTATTTGAAACTTTCTTCTCAAATATTTTTTTTTACATCTCTTTTAATTAAAAAAATTTACAACTTCACTAATAATTAATTTCTTAACTAGTGAATACTCTCTGCACGGGTGTAACTAGTGCGCCTTCTCTCTAGAGCTTTCCTCTGCCTTCTTTCTAGAAAAAAAACACCAATCCTTTCCAGTGAAGTCGCCGGAGAGGAAGGGGTGAGCCTCGGCTCCACCTTCCTCTCCATTTCTTTTTCATTTTCGTTTTCTTCTACACTTCTTAGTTGTGAATATGCTTTTAAGATAATGTTTTTTCACCGGCGAGGATTTTCTCAGATCTGTTGCACTCCGGCCATGAACAGTAGACACGCGCCCCACCACGACGTTCCCCTCCAGCCGATCTACTGGAACAACGCAGAATCGCACCCAATATGTCAGCGCGTGACCCTCACGCGCGGTCTGTTTCGGCACGTGGCTTTCATGCTCCGTCGCACTCCGGCAGCTCTGCCGGCTACACGAGCCACACCAGCAGACTCTCCACCCTCCGATCCTTCAGATCGGCTTGACGCCTCCTCCATTCCTGCAAAGGCATGTGTTAACTGTTCCTCCGCTACAGATCTGCTCTTCCCCTGCCGGTCTATCCGGGTTATTGCTTTCCCTAACCGGTGATATTGTGAGGGAGACTAAGGACCTCACCAACAACTACAGTGCCTCCACTTGCATCGCCTCCAGCTGTGGCTTACCATCAAAACGTCTTTTAAGACGTTTCCCTCTTAGTAGGGATTGGGTAGAGACCAAGAAATTGGTCTCAAAACTAGTTTTTTCTTTTTTCTTCGCACTAGCACTGTATTTGTTGTTTTGGGGTGTTTTGTTGGGGAACCCCACCCCCTCTGACATGTATCATCTTTTATTTTAATGAAGTTTGCTTGATTAGAAAAAAAACAAATTAATTTCTTAACTATTAAAAAAAAAACAGCAGTCAAATCTAGCAGTACAAACTGTACAGTTTACTATCATTTTACTTTAAGTTTGTTTAGATGCAGAGACGATCTCAACTCATTTCATATTGTTATTATAAATTTTTTAAATTTTTACATAAAATATAATAAATAATTTAACATTTTTAAATCTCAAAATAATAATGATATTAAAAAATAATATTTTATTCAATTTATTTTATTTCACTATCCAAACAAGTCCTTATATGTGGCGGCTGTGGAAAAAAATAACCCGCAGTTTGATCTTATGCATCCAGGAAGGAAAAAAAAAAAAAAAAAAAAAAAAAAAAA
>QEOT01009559.1:31634-45163 GCA_003123785.1 Pterocarya stenoptera
TTTCTCTTGAGTGATGAGAAATCTCATGAACTTTGTTTGAGTGGATCGATGGACTAAACTATTTATAAATGGGTGCGGCTATTTTGTCGCCCCAACTTGACCGCTGGGCGTACCGTCCAGTCTAAATTTTTTTTTCACATTTTTTAATATATTTGAATACATTTAAAAAATAAAAAAATATATAGTAATACATTTAAAATCACTTCATTAATCATTAAGTAAAAAAAATTGACAAGTAGTCAAATGGAGGTGTCAAAATGAGTTTCCTTTATAAATTCCGCCAAAGTAAGAAGACAAAAGTTGATCAAATAATAAAAACACTTATTATAAAAATTAAAACACTACTGATATTAAAAAAGATAGTAATTTTATTAAATGTATTATTTTTCATTTAATGATTTTAGTTTTAAATAAATTGATAATTTAATTAGATATATTATTTTAATTTTAACTTAGTGGTGTGTATTATTTAATTCTTATTTAATAATAACACAAATAAAACGTGTATGATGTGGTACTAATTTAGAATAATATTATAGAATAAATTATTTGTGGTTTATAGGAGCAACTCCTCATATTTTAAAAATTTTGTAATATAAAAATATGGATTTCAGTACCCATAGTAGAGTTTAGGAAGATACATTTGATGACAGAGAAGTGTTATAGATTCAAATGGTTTATAAAAAAAAGCACATTCACAAGTAGTTGTAATTTTATGTGATTTGTTAAATCTATTTTACGATAAAAGTAACATCACATCGATCTATATTATTTTATAAATTTATTTTTATTTAATTTTTTATGTTGAAAATATTTAAGTGAACTAAATGATCAGGGAGTAGATAAGCGAGGAGTTAATTAATTAATTAATTAATTAATTATTGTTATTATATGGATTTTGGAGAGTGGGTGACCCCCGGCAATCTCGTGGTTGCAAGCACCGAGAAGATTCCTTTTTGGTAGTGCCATATCCTTTGCTTTAATAAATGAAAATATCTGCTATAACGAAAGCTGCACGTGGCTATTTAATAATTGAGCTGTCCCCTTAGCTATTGCAATGATCGGATCCATGGGGTCAAGCAACTCGACGTATCGATAAGGGTTATGTCAATACTAGCAACTTGTCGTCAAATCTAATAAGTTAATTGGCCTTTACAATTCTATAATTTCTTCCTCTTTCTTTTTTTGTGGGTTTTGAATTTAAATTACCTAAGTACCATTTATATCCGTGTCTCTTGAGTCACACCTAAAAATTAATGAATATAAGAGTTTTGTTATAATAATAAAAAAAAATACAAATATAAATATTTTTTTAATAGCTGAGCAAATTTATAATTAAATTTTATTTTTTTTTAAAAAATTATTCCATTATTTACTTATTAGATTAGTTTAGCAAAATATATTTTGGATTTTTTTTTGGGGGCGATTGGTAAAATAAATAAGAATTAATCTTTGCATCAGCCTACACACCACACACCATAATTTTTTTATTTTATTTTTTTTATTTGTTTCTCTTATTAAATGTGTATTATATGGATGATGAATAAAAAAATATAAATGTTTCAAGAAGACTAAAATAAAAAAAAAAATTGAAAAAAAATTTTAAAAAAATAAAAAACAATTTGGTGTGTGGTGTGTAGGCTTATGCATAGCAATGCTCAATAAATAATGTTAATGTAAGGTGTAAGTGGGCTGGTTGGTGTGAACAAAAGTGTGATCCAATTGACCTCTGGTAACATTTGATCCGTATTACGACAGACTAATTATTTTATGAATTAATCTTTGCATCATTCTACACATCACACACCATAATTTATTTTATTTTATTTATTTATTTATTTATTTATTTTATTAAATATGTATTATATGGATGATGAATAAAAAAATATAAATGTTTCAAGAAGAGTAAAATAAAAAAAATAAAAAAACACATTAGTGTGTGGTGTGTAGGATGATGCATAACAATGTTCTTATTTTATTCACCCTGTAAAAGCGGCTTCTTTTTGTTTCAAACTTTTCGGCTAGTTGGAATGCAGGAATAATCTCAATTATTTTATTTAATATTATATTTAAATAAAAAATAATTATAATATTAAAAAATAATATTTTAATAATATTTTATTCAACTTATCTAAAATTATCTCAACTTATCTTACTATCTAAACAAATCTCAGATTGATAGATCCAAATATGCGGGTATACTGAAGGTCGCTAGATATGTTCTTCCAGCTTAAACCAATACCTGTAAAATATATATTTCTGAAGGTAATTTCTTGTAGATCGAAGGATCTCTTAATAGGCGTTTTTCCTCTCTACCAAAAGACCCAAGCATCTCTTCATTACAACTCATAGGCTATAGCTCCCTCGTCCCTTCTAGCTTGCCCAGAATCTGTTCAGTTTTTTTTTTTTTATTTGTCTTTTTTTAGTTTTTCATCTATAGGAAGGAGAAGCATCGAGCTATTACTTTCCGGCCTTCAATGACCGTCATGCGCCCCACCACAGGCCTCCCCCAACTATCGATCTTTTAGACAGCAAAAGAAAAACTCCAAATGGAGTGGCGCGTGAGATCCACGGGTCTCCGCACTAAAGGGTGCTTGCTGCTGCTATGTCTAGCATTTCCAGGGTCAGCGACCTCAGATCCTTTGGACCTGACCATTCTCCACTCTCCTAGCATGGCGTGTGGCTCCATTGTCGCGGATGGTCATCTGCCAACGATTCGATGCATCTTCAGTTTGTTATCTTTCTATATTTTTACTTCTCCTAACCAATGATCATGGAAAAAATGTCGTGAAAGTCTTCCAGTCGAAATCTTACAGTTCATTTTTGGACTATATTAAAATTACTTCAAGCGGCTTTTATTTGTGGGAAATAGGTAATGGTCAAGTCATTGACACCAGATTCTTCTTTTTCTTGTGTTGTATTTGTTGGTTTTGGATGAATGTTGAGGCCTTCCACCCTATTGACTATTGTATTATGTAACCGTTAAATATATCTATCATATGCTTGCTTAGAAAAATAAAAAAACTAATATACTACTTCGTTGTTGCCCATTTTGGACTCCACAAATTGGGAAAATTTAAATTTAAATGGTAAAAACAATATAAAATAAATGAAATTGAGTATTTCATGATGCGTAATGCTACTTGTAAGTCTCAGGTGTGCAAGATTTTTTTTTGTAAAAAAATAGATTATATTAGAATAAAAATTACATTTTTGAGTTTTATTATTTGTCATTTTTATACACCACACATCATATTTTTTTATTTTTGATTTTATTTTTTTAAATTAATTAAATTATTTTATTCATTATTTATATATCACACATTTGACAAGATAAAAAAAGAAAAAAATATATAGTGTGCGATGTTTGTGACTTTGAAAAAGATTTTTCATGCAAAATATTAGTCTTTCATATTTGCCAATAGCTGGATTCTATCTCTTCAACGAATCTTGCATACGGCCTAAAAAGCTCAGTCAATTCCGTGTCATAACATATCAAGAATATAATTAACAAAAAAAGAAAAAAGAAAAATACAACTCAATTAAGTGTCATATCATCTCCATTTTCGTTTTTTTTCTCAAGAAATAAAATTTAAGAAAGTAAAATAAAATCATTTTTTCCTCAAATAAGCCCTCTATCCCTTGACAAAAATCCCTCCCACCTACCCGCTTCTCTTCCTTTCCGTTAGGTAAGATGTCAATTCTCTTGATTTTTGTTTTATTTCTTTTTGGATTCGCTTATCGATCTACCTCCCCCAACCAATCATACTTCGTACGAGCGCTGCTACGCTTATCGTTCTTAGTTACTGTTGAGAGTTACTGTTAGTTGTAGATTATGTTTTTATTATTTTTATTTTTTATATATATGTATTTTTTTATATTTTTAAATATTTAAAAAAAATTATAAAATTATTAAACAATATTTTTTTAATTATTAAAAAAAATAAAAAATTAAAATAATAGAATAGAGGGATAAGAATAGTATTATACTCTTCCACTTCGTTTTTCAGTTACACAGCTCCACGTGTCATCCTAACTTACGTTTCAACGTGCTACACGTGTTGTATCAATGTGATTTACAGCCACATTCAATCATCTTCATCGGACTTCTCACCAGTACAAAAGACACCTGCACTGATCTAGTGAGTCTGATTTGTCTGAATTGTTTCGTTCACCATCTTCTTATTTTTCCCAAAACGAGTCGTACCAAGTTACCAACAGTAAAATTGCTGTATTTGTGAAAGCTCCTACCATTTTTGCACCCAATGGGACCCTTTTTCTTAATAAAAAATTATATATATTTACAATTACTTATACAATTATCTTTTAAATGAGATATATTTTTATAAAAAAAATATCATTTTATTTAAATATCTCCATTTTTAACCATACGCTTTGTCATTTGTTGTTACAATAGTCAAGATAACGTATTCAATACAATAGTCAAGATATCAATAGTCAAGATATCTTTGCAATGACTTTTTTTTAAACATCGGATCAATTAAAAAAAATTCATATTGGATTGTTGATTTCACATTATTACTTGATAAATATTTTAATTATAAAGATATTTTACAAAATTAAATTTATAAATTAATATGTCTTCAAATTATATGTTAGAATATAAAATTATTTTTATTAAAATAAATATAACGTATTATATAAAATTATGTCAAATTGTAGATTTATTTTTATAAAATATTTGTTGTATATGTGACTATTCTTTTATTTCTCGCTTATTCTTTTGAAAAATGATCGGTTGTGACACCTGCATTGAGGTATTTTATGGTCCCCTTCTATCGTTCCTGCGGAACTGTTAACATTCATTTGCCTTTTTTTTATTAAAGGCTTAACATTCAACAAAGTACAAAATCAAATACTTCTATAAGTTTGAACTTTTGGTCAATGTAACGTGAATGGTGACATTTATAAGTTCGTACCACAGTGTCGTCTTTTGACCTCCAACTTGATACGTAGATCTACGAATACCACTTGGTTGGCGTAACAGTAGGAAACTCCCATGAACGAACTATATGCTCTTGACATTGTTGGGTGGGAGGCGTGCCTCGTTGTTTAGGAGACTTAGACCGTTTCAATGTTAAGTTGAGTTAAGACGAGTTGAATTTTTTATAAATAATAGTGAATTAATAGTGAAATAAATTTTATAGAGTTAATCTAAGATGTGTTTGGATATTAAGACGAGTTTAGATGTATTTATGAAAAATTGAAAATTATTGTGAGTATCGCATGTAAATAAGTGTTGAGTTGAAAAAAATTGTAGATCCTATATGTAAAGAAGTTTTGAGTTGAAATGAATTTAATGATTTGATAATTTGATGTTTGTATGTTAGACTCAATTTAAAATTAGATTGAAATGAGTTCAACTCAATTCTAATTTCCAAACATGATAAATGCAATATATAAATATATATATACGTAGTTGTATAAATAATAAAATATTTAGAATACTCTCAATTGAGACATGCTTGGTCAATAGAAGTGTTGGATTTTAAAACCTCAAGAATATGTTTCGTGCGATATCACAATTACACTTAAAAAAATATATATATATTTTTGAGTCTTCTTAAAATAGTGGCAAATGAAAATAAAAAACCAAATAATTTGTTAATCTATATGTTTCTGCTTATGTTTTTATGTTTCTCTCGTCTAGGTTCAAAGCCAGATTGCTGCTTGACAAGCTAAGGGTAAAGAGGCTTATGTTTGTAGGAGATTCATTGAAATGTTGAGTTTTTATTTTTCCACGTGACTGCGTTTGCCCGACGCTTGCATCAGGAGACTGCATATAACTTTTTCCCTTATAAAAATGTCTTCTTATCTATTTTTCTTGCTCTTGCTCTCGCTAATATTTTTATTTTTCTCAAGGTCATACTGATACACACATCACAACCAACGAGGGATCAAAATCTCTTAAAGTCTATTAACGGCTATGATTAAGATTTATTAGAATTTTTGTCAAACTTAAATTTAAATAAGAGAGACAAAATTATATTTTAATTACATTTTTTTATAATATTTTTTATTCAATTTTTTCTCTCACATTTTCAAAAATCTCATAAGACATTAATATTTGTTAGGATAAAAAAATTTCACAAATAAGAATAATAAATATAATAAGAACTAATTGATAAAAATAGATAAATTTTAAAACAAATAAGTGGACGAAATAAATTCATATAAAATGAATCTCATCGTATTTATAGTGTATTAATGTTGACATCAACAATGAGATAGAATGATAAAATGAATTCACTAACACAAATATAAATTACTTATATATCTATTTATCTCACGCTCTAAATTATAGAGATAGATAAAAAAAAAAAAAAAAAAAAAAAAAAAAAACTACAAGATATAAAAATCCATCTAATTTAATACAAGAGTAATTCTACTCTCTCCGTTGGGGGCTCTCGCTGGGAATTTTTTTTTTGTTTTTTATTTTATTTTATTTATTTTTTATTAAGAAAATAATTTTAAATAAAAATGTAATTTTTTTATTTTTTAAAAATATAAAAAAATATTAAAAAAATATATATTAAAAATAAAAAATATAAAAGATATAAAAATTACATAAACGGAACACGGAGCGGGACACCGAGCGGTGTCCGTCCCTAGAACTACTCTTAATACAAAAGAAATATGGCATAAGCAATGAGGTGGGCCACCGTACCAGATGTTGCCACCTCTCAATGTCTCTTACCTGCCCGTTTGGTCAAATGGAGATCTGCTCTCCCTGATCTATTTGCCAAAAAAAAAACCTCTAGCAAATACCTCTAGCCATCGTTCGTCTCGTTACTTATTGCCTCTGTCTCGCTTTGTTCTTCTCCAGCTATTGTAGCGCTTGATCAACCATGGCAAGCATTTCCAGGCTCACCACACCTAGCCCTGCGGCTTCTGCATCTACTTTGAAACCCAGATCTTCGCAGCCTAAGACTTTGATTGGTTTCTACAGCGGAAGCACTTTCAACGCCAAAGTTTCATCTTCCAAATTAGCCGTTCGGAGTAACCCCGCGATCAGGGGCCCTTTGGTGTATGTTTAGTTTTTTCCTACACTCTGGTTATATTTTTTTTGTTACTTTTGTAGACTGGTGAAGTTGTTGTCTTGATCTTTATAGGGATCTCTCTCTGTGGTGATGGGTTGGCTGCTATTGACTGATCGGTTTTCTTTAAGTTATTGTTTCATTAAGATCTATAGAATATTTCGTTCTTTATCTGGATTTGATGTCTGTATTCTACGGTTCATTGATCTGCTCATTAGTTATCTCTAAATCCTTGGGGATTATTATTGCATTAGGACAAATTGCATATTTTGAAATTTGACAATCACCTTTCTTTGTTTTGTTGTTTTTTCAAGACACAGAATTAGATTGTGTTGTTGTCCTCAAAGGTGACATTTTGGAACATAGTAAGGAGGGACTATCTCCACTATTTTGTATCACGTGCCTAACTTGAAACGTATGGGGGTTCCTTAATCTTGATGTTTTTACTGAATACAACCTGTTTAAGATCTGGCTGCTCTTCTGCTAAAAAAGCTGTGCATATTGAATTCCTTCCTAGACGCATATTCAATCCCATGCGGATGGATTATAGTTGAATTTACTTTCTTCCTCTACTCATTTGTCGTTATTGGATACAATTGCCCAGGGCTCTCGACCACAAGCCTCAATTTTTAGTGAATTGCATTTAATAATCAGTTCTCGGCCTCACATATCATTTTTACAGTAGTTCATAATACGATAATTACTCATTGATGGAGTAAATTGACATTCATCTTCTGTATTTATTTAATGTAATATATGGCATTTGCTCGGTAATTACCTTTTGTTGAATTGTAATTTTTATGCTCAGTAAAGAAAAAACTTTGCATTCTTATATTTTGTTGTTCTCTCAGTGTCAGATGTTCCAAAGGTGGAAATGGAGGTCCAGAAAAGAGAACAGTTCTTCATGATCTCTATGAGAAGGAAGGGCAGAGTCCATGGTATGATAACCTATGCCGACCTGTTACAGATCTGCTTCCTCTGATTGCAAGTGGTGTAAGGGGTGTAACTAGCAACCCAGCGGTAATTATGCATATATTTTTTGTTGCTGTTTATTATTATTATTATTATTATTATTATTATTATTTTATAAATCTTCAGTATTCTCACTTATCAAAAATATTTTCAGAATCCCAAATTGCACGGGAGGATGAGGCTTTGTGAGGGGGGGGGGGGATTAAATAAAAAACATCATTTGTACTTATAGAATCATATTTTCTGATGATCATGTCATTTATCAATTCTAATCCCATGTAGCTAAATGTTTAATATACATGATTGCAGATCTTCCAGAAAGCAATCTCTTCTTCAAATGCTTACAATGACCAGTTCAGGTATCCCATCAATTGGTTTTTACCACATTTTACCANACAATGACCAGTTCAGGTATCCCATCAATTGGTTTTTACCACATTTTACCATTATTTCTTCACAATAACAAGAATCAATAGTATTTTCCTTTATGGTAGCCAATGGACTATCAAGGTAGAACAGGGACCAGTAATTGAATTTTCTAGTAAACAGCTAAATTGAGTTTAAAGAATTTATGCCTATAATTATTAGTTACACCAATACTTAAGAGATCAATTGAGTAATTGAGCATTTAACTTGTAATTTCGTGTTTACTTGTAAAAAAAAAAAAAAAAAACTTGTAGTTTTGTGTTACCAAAATGTCCTAAACTAATGTTTGAGGTAAAAAACTACCGTACAATGTGCCTTTTACCCTTTTCTTGTGGCCTGATGTATACATAATATCTAGAAACTTAATGGGCTGTTCTTTGATTATTGTAATTCCATCTGGTCATTTCAACTCTTGTGTGTCTGATCTCAGAGTATTGGAATTTTGGGGATTGATACCCCCCATCTCCATCTAAAACGACTCCACTTATAAAAGAAATTTTTGGGATCTTTAGGGAACTTGTTCAATCAGGAAAAGACATTGAAGCTGCATACTGGGAGCTTGTGGTGAAGGATATTCAAGATGCATGCAAACTTTTTGAGTCAATCTATGATGAAACAGATGGTGGTGATGGATATGTTTCTGTGGAAGTTTCCCCTAGACTTGCTGATGATACTCAAGGGACTGTAGAGGCTGCAAAATGGCTCCATAAAGTGGTTAATCGCCCCAATGTTTACATAAAGATTCCTGCTACAGCTGCTTGCGTTCCTTCAATTAAGGAAGTTATTTCACTTGGCATAAGCGTCAATGTGACGGTAAGTAGTTGTTTATGATGCTTAGCTTCAAATATATAGCCCATAAGTTTTCAAACAGTAGGTTCTCTTGATTTTGATATTTTGATGTCTTGGTTTTTATTTGGCTATCACCTTATTTCTCATTGTCTGTACTGCACGGCTCACTGTTGTACCATTTCTCTTAACGGTTTATCCTGGCAAAGTGATTGTAGTAGACTTGGGTTGATTTGGCCCTTAATAATTGTGATAGTATTTGTAAGAAATGACATCTTCTCCTCTGTTAAAATACCTTTCTATGTATGAAGGAAAATGGAATATCAACAGTATTTAATTATATTGGTTATGTTACAGATTAGAGTGGTAGAATGATGAACGTGTGTCAAGGTTTTCTGAGTTGCCTTTTAATTTTCCTTGGGTACCATTCTAACCATTTCCTTTTGTATGTGCACAGCTCATATTCTCCCTTCCTAGATATGAAGCAGTCATTGATGCTTACTTGGATGGCCTTGAAGCTTCCGGATTAAGTGACCTCTCCAGAGTTACAAGTGTTGCTTCCTTCTTTGTCAGTCGAGTAGACACCCTCATTGACAAGAAGCTTGAGAAGATTGGAACCCCAGAGGCCCTTGATCTTCGTGGAAAGGTAAGTGGACTGCAAATTCTTTTTTTATTTTTTTGGATCTAGAATCCTAGATCCGGAAGGTAGAGATTTGCAATTTCGTGACAAATTACTGTTTTCAGGCCGCGGTTGCACAAGCTGCTCTGGCATACCAGCTCTACCAGAAGAAATTCTCTGGTCCAAGATGGGAAGCTCTGGTGAAAAAAGGTGCCAAGAAGCAGAGGGTGCTGTGGGCCTCGACCAGTGTTAAGAATCCTGCCTACCCTGACACCTTATATGTTGCTCCTCTCATTGGGCCCGATTCGGTGAGCCAACTCATCCACTTTAAGTCTGGTGCTTGATAGTAATTGTTAATATTATTACCAAAGTGAAGATATATCGAATAGCTTAGTCCTTTTGATGCAAATCAGAGTTGAAGTTCATGTGTGTTCAAGCTCGATTTTGTTAAGCTCAAACTTTGTCCCCTTTATATTTGTTGGCATTTTCCCTTTTGCAGGTCTCAACCATGCCAGACCAAGCTCTCCAAGCATTTATCGATCATGGTACCGTTTCAAGGACAATTGATTCAAATGTATCCGAAGCTGAAGGCGTTTACAGTGCACTTGAGAAGTTGGGCATCGACTGGAATGATGTTGGCTCCCAGCTTGAACTTGAAGGTGTGGATTCTTTCAAGAAAAGCTTTGAAAGCCTGCTCGATACCCTGCAAGAGAAGGCAAACTCTCTCAAATTAGTCAGCCTGTGAGCCTTATGGATTTGCTTATCTGTGTCATGTTACATTAATAAAACTAGTGGGGTGCTGAATCCTGCTGCAAATGTAGTTGAGGAGTGCATATCAAGAAGACGATCACGACGACGTATTTGTGTATGAGTATGCTTTATTGGGTCTATGAATGGAAATGGTAAGTGATTTGCCAAGAATAGAAACGTTAATAAAACTAGTGGGGTGTTTTGAATCCTGCTGAAATGTAGTTATGGAGTGCATTTCAAGATGATGTTTGATGTATTCATGTATGAGTATACTTTGCTGTGATGTTAGGTTTGACGGATCTACGGTTGGATCATGGTCAGGTAATTTGTAAAGATTAGTAGTGATCTATGAAATATGTAGGTTTTTGTTTTTCTTTCCTCTTAAAATACATCACCAAAACTCACTTTTTCTATTTTACATATTGACTTTTACAATATATTATAAATTAGTTTATCTATTTTTTTTAATCTATATCATTTAAATATTATACTTTTTAATATTTTTTTTATTCATTTCAAATATTTTCTCTAACTGCCAATGATATCTTCATATATTTTGATATTTGCAATATCTCTATATATAATATCATATAATTATATCCTATTTTGGATTAAATCAAATTTATAAATTAAATCAAAATATAAATTGATTCAAAAAATAAAAAGAAGAGATTATATTATGAAAATATTCTCTCATATATATTCCATCCATTTTTATTAAATTACGGCCTTGAGAATTATTAGGCCAACCCCACCAAGCTGCAGCCTCAATCTGAATTTCAATTACGGCCTTGAGAATTTTATTAAATGTATGATAATGTCATGCTCAATTTCAATTTAACATAGCCTATACTTATTTCGTTAAACAAAACCCAGTGTAAGTAAGAAGAAAAATACTTTGCAAAGGATCCCAATAAATTCTTCATAAGAGAACAACTCCTAATCAGAATTTCAGGACGAATTTAACAGTCAGAAATTCCCTCCCGCTATTCCAGACGCCACAAGAAAATGAGTTCAAACATGCAGCAAATGAGATGGAGTCGACGAGAAATTGAGATGGCGCCAAACACACAGCTTCTTTGGCCCAAACACAGGAAAAGCGTACGAATGCGAGAGAGAGAGAGAGAGAGGGGCTGAAATGTAAATAGAGAAACTTTCGATAGTAGGGAAAAAACAGTTCAGAGGATCGGTTCGTCTTATAACTTGTCCAAGGATTAGGCCGAGTAATAACACTTCTTTCAAAACATCCTAGAATGTAAGATAGAAGCAAGTGTGAGAGGTGTTTAATCACAGATTCACATACAATGCATCAATAATAATACAAGGCACTCAAAATTTCCAAGATGCTGCTGCCTTGTGTGCATTGTGTAAGAAAGGCCAACTTGCCTAGGGAAAAAAATAATAGAGTTCTTGCTATTTTTATTTTTATAATTTAGAGAGAGAAAAACACATAACATAAATTTTATTGTTAAGATTCGGGTAGGTTTGGTAAGTAAGAATGAGATATAAAATTTTCATCTCATCTCATTATTATAATTTTTTTAAAATTTTTACATAAAATATAATAAATAATTTAATTTTTTTAAATTTCAATCTAACTTTTTTAAAATTTAAAATAATAATATTATTAAAAAATAATACTTTAAAACGGAGGACAGAGCTTGAATCGATAAGCGATGGCCGATGGGCCCACGTAGACACCTAGGAAGAAACTCGAAAAAATTAAAAGGTAGAGCCACATCGAGTGCTCTGAGGTAGCAGTAGTAGAGGAGAGGCTGAGGCCGTTATCTTCCCGCGAAGCCTTGCGTCCCACTCCCCGTAAACTCGTCACTTCTCGTTAATTATGGCGTCAATTTCAGTGCTTGCATCTCTACAACCATCCCTGAGTCTATCTGTTTCCAAATTTTCGACTATGGTACGTCATCGTCTTGCTGTTTCTCTTCTGTTATATACGTGTGTGTGTGTGTGTGTATAGCGGCCACTTGGTGTTTCAGGGATGTTGCAGAACAACTACTACTGTTTCTCTTCATGAACCTCAGAAGTCTTCCCATTCGAATATATGCGGTTAGTTGTCTCACCTTTAATTTGTTCCTTCGATTAGAAATTTTTTAGTTTTCTTTTATCCCACGTTTTTAAAAATCTTTATGCTGAGGGGTTAAATTTTCTAGCTTTCTATGCTCTGTATGCAAATGGATATTCATGAGTACATTAGATTGTGTTTATGTCAACATTTGTTGAAGTGGTGAACGAGCATAATGCTTAATTCGAGTTACGATGCTATTATAGTTTGTTTCTTAAATCCCTGTTGTATCTTTTTTGTGTAAAGGGTACCCTGCAGCTCATGGGCAAGTCATTGAGCGAAGAGGAGTGTTACTATCAGCTATTGGAATCCTTACTGGATACTGGTGGGATGCGGCAATTGATGGGATGGCCATGGCATCTGAATTCACCGACAGTAATTCACTGTTTATTTATCTTGCCGATAACGCCCAATTTCAGTATACTCGTGCTCGTGTCTTTATTGTGTTTTACCGGCATATCTACGAGCATATCCTAATTTTTCCAAAATTAATGTCGGGTTTGGATCAATGAAGCAATGGCCAACTCTTTCGTCTTGACTTATGCCTTAGTCACGAGTAATAGATGTTAAATCAATCTGTAATTGGATTTTCCATGATTTAATCAGTCTGTAGTTTCACCTTAAAGTCAGCCCAATGATCTAATAATGATTTTTTTTTTCACATCCATGGTAATTTGGGACTTCCATTAATTGTATCATGTTGCTCTCATGATCAATAACTTGATAATCCGTGCCTTGATCCGCCTCTGCTTAAATAATAGGTAGTTCCTTCTGCTATGGTTTTATATGCCGTTAGTCTAGCTTGGTCATGTCTCAGAATACTGCCTCCCCCCCCCCC
>QEOT01009559.1:52813-69263 GCA_003123785.1 Pterocarya stenoptera
CCCCCCCCCCCCCCCCCCCCCCCAGCTTAAAACAACCAGGGGGTGGCCACTGGTTCCGTCTCTACCTAGGCTGATTTCCATGCAGTGACTATAACATATCACTTTGCTCTGTATGCCATAGTCCTATGGCCATGGACCTTAGAGTTGCCTTGATATGTTAAAAGATGATTGATATAGGGCAATGTTATAGCTCTAAATGCGAACTGTCATTTCAATGCTGGGAATACAGTGCCTGCAATCAGGGGGAAGGACTATGGCAAGACTAAAATGCGGTATCCAGACTACACAGAGACAGAGTCAGGTCTTCAGTACAAGGTTACCTGTTGAAAAGTACATTATAAGGCCTTCTTGCATGTACAAGTCCAACACCATAATTTAATTATCTAGTCTAATAACATATTAAAAATGCAGGACTTGAGAGTTGGAAATGGCCCCACACCAAAGATGGGAGAGACTGTAGTGGTAAGCCACTAATTTTGTCTATTTGTTATATCATGATGTGGAATGAATGCCCATCTAGTCACCAAATTTAAAACTAGACAAGGTGCCGACTTGCGTTGATTTGTCTCAATAAATTTGCTTTTAGATTAAGGAACATGAACTTCTTATTAAATAAATGAATTCTTTGTTGAAGTAGTTTTATTGATCCTAGCTGAAATTTGGACACAGTTAATTTGGGAGTGGATGATGTGGCTTTATGGGAGAAAGCTCCATTCATTGAAAAATATATAGTATATTTGTGTTTTATTCTCAAATTGTGTAACTTTAGCATCTTATGGGTGATAATCTTATTTTAGGTTGATTGGGATGGTTTCACCATAGGATACTATGGCCGCATATTTGAAGCCCGAAATAAGACCAAGGGTGGTTCCTTTGAGGTATGGACTTGTCCTTTAACTAGAGTTTCTATTACACTCAGTTTAAAGCACAATGATATCTAATTGCTTATATGCAGGGAAATGACAAGGACTTCTTCAAATTTAGAGTAGGATCTCATGAGGTAAGGAATACTCTTTCCCCATTCGAATGGCAAACATTGCTGTCCTTATATGCTTGATGAGATGAGCTGGAAAAGTGCTGTCTCCTTGAGTTGCCAATTCATTGTGTTTCGATTCATTTGTAACTACTGCCCTTGTTTAATGGCCATACTTGTCTGCTGTCTCATGTTGGCGAACAATTAATTCTTTATTATTTGCCTTTTCTCTATTTATGAATTCATGTCATAAGCTACTATTTATTGTTAAACTCAATTGTGTAACTTTATAAATTGGAATTCCATACGGATGCTGTCGACTATTCTGTCATTAACTGTATCATTTTGTTTGTAATTCCCTTGTATTTTCAGAGGCACATGTTGGATATTCAAAATCGAGGCTTCTAATGGTTCTCTGGTGCTCTTGAATGGCAGGTGATACCAGCTTTCGAGGAAGCTGTTTCAGGCATGGCTCCGGGTGGTGTTAGAAGGTGCTGCATCTGGTTTTCTGAAATAGCATGGCTAGCCTGATAGCTTATCTTATTCCGTGCTAAGTAATTTTCGAGTAGTTTCTTAAAAAGTAGTGCACATGCCATGCATAGAGTATATTAAGAGGAGTACAACTGAATATAAACAGTAGTTTATCCACTGTTGTGTGATCTCAAGAGCATGCCCAGGTTCCTATCCATAGTCCCTTATGGCCCATTGGTGTATACTGTCTCAAGATGCATTCTCTGACTACCTATGTGAACCAAGAATGCATTCTATGGTTGGATTTGTTAAATTGACACACTCTTTCATATTGTTTTGGGTGAAATTGTGAACTCCTGGATATGTATTCTTTAAGTTTCTCGACCTTGATCTCTAAACTAGGATGGCTGTATTGGCACAATGTATAAATGCATATTATGTGTGGCTAGCCAAAAAAGGAGAGGCTGTAAAGAAAATTGTATGCAAATTTCACAATCTATTTGACAGTGTTGCAGGATCATAGTGCCGCCAGAATTGGGATATCCTGAGAACGATTACAACAAGAGTGGCCCTAGACCAACAACATTCTCGGTAATATTGAAGTCCTGCTAATACTAAGCATTAATACTTAATGTGAGTCCTTACAAGCGTGCACTGCCAATGTGTTTCAAAGGGCCAACGAGCTTTGGATTTTGTACTGAGGAACCAAGGGCTGATAGACAAGACTCTTTTGTTTGATATTGAGCTCCTCAAAATCTTATCGAACTGATTACCTGTCGAGGTCAGCACGTGTCACCAACACCAAGATCTGAAAATTGAGGTTAGCTTGTATTCTGTTTTGTTCCTTAACAGAAAGTCTATATCTTTTATGTATTTGAGTCATGCTTTAATCCAGGGTACATAAAGATTATGACCTGGCAGAGAGACATGGAACATCATCATCTTGATGATAATGAATGTGAGCTTCTTTTGGTTTTATATTAGCACTGGCCCTTGACCGGGGGATTGAGAGATCTATTTTTTATATTTATTTACCTTTTACTCCTTTTGTTGGGATCTAAATATTACGGCAAGTAGCTTCGATTGGTTTTGTTCACCACTTGTCATTGCCCAGCAAAGTAAGAAAGGCTACTAGCCGGCCCCTTTGTAATTAGAATCTTTGTTTCAAGATTTGGTTGTACTATCATATCATTATCATTGTAACTACATGCGAGTGGAGAAAGGCTGAACTCCATTTTTGCGGAATGAATTGGCATTCTGGTCAGTGAGTTTGTTTTGTGAACCCGGTTAGAATTGTACCCAAATTTGACTCAGAGTCAGAGCATTAGCATCTTTGCTTTTGCTTAAATGCTGGAACCAACATTCAAAGATAAAAAGCTTCTCTCTGTGTTGATGGTGAAAAGCGTGCTGTTTGATCAAATTTAGAACTCAAATAAGACCAAAGAATCATTACAAGCTAAATGAATCACCATAAAATACATGAAACTAACGAAGGTCACAATTCAACAATCACGAGCAATACCCCTCTAGAAACAAAGACAGATGAAACTTCGACTTGAGCAATTAATGTAGACTTGCCGGTCACCTTTAGATTAATTGACACAAAGCTTCCGCCGCTTATAACGTACCATAACCTTTCCCTTCACACCCACAACCATGGCATTCCAATCAATCTCAGGAAAAGGTGACACAAGCTCCAACTCAAAATTCCTTAGCAAATTGCTCCATATTGCCTTTATTTGCAGGTATGCAAAAGGCTCACCAAGGCAACCATGCCTGCCACCTCCAAATGAAATATATGAGAATGCCCCTGCAGCCTTGTCCTCTTCTCTCCCAATGGCAAATCTGTCAGGATCATACCTGTCTGGATCCTTATAAATATGAGGAAGGCGGTTTGCAAAAGCTGGTGATGTGGCAACTATGTGGCCCTTGGGGATGTCATATTCTTTACCATCTCGGGTTGTCACACTAAAATCACTATGCGAGCTACGTAGCAATAAAATCAGCGGGGGGTGGAGCCTTAAGGCTTCCTTAATGCACCGATACAGGACGTCCATCTCAGACAGGATATCATGATCAACCTTATTCCCATGCTTTCCCATCAGGTTCTTCTGCTCTTCCAATACAGCGGATATGTACTCCTTGTGACGGAGGAGATACGCCCCAGTCCAAGTGGAGGTGATGGAACTGGTGTGTTGACCAGCAAATAGAGCAGCAATCAACAGACCAGTGACCTCTGCCTCAGTTGTCGGGCGGCCATCTTTATACTTTGAGTCAATGAAGCACTGCAGCATGTCATTCTCCGACTTGCCAGCACATTTGCGGGAGGCTATGATTTTTGCAAAGATTTCTGCAAGCTTCTTGCGGGCCAGGTCACGGCGTCGGTGAGCAGGAATGGGCAGGTATGGGAAGATAACACTGATAGGAAGCATTCCATTGTCAAGGTCATGGAACAAGGCAGAAACATCATCAAAGAGCTTATCGCGAACTTCTCGGCCCAAGAGACATCTACTGGCTGTCAAAATGATCAGATGCTCCAGTTCATACTTTATATCCACCTCACCGCTGTCTCCCCATTTTGAGAAGTAGTCCTGCTCAGTGCCAGAGTGAAAAAGAATTAGGACCCTGAAGTTAAGGAATAATGCAAAATCCAATAAAACAAAGAACCTCACTTCTGTAAACTACTCAAACATCATATCATGCAAGTACAATCAAGAGATTATAAAAACAAAACCGACCAAACTTTCGCTGCACATAATGTTGGTTTTACAAGATGAAGGAACATAGAAAGCACCGAACGACCGGGCTGAAATTAGGGAAAATCAGAAGGAGAATTCAAAGTATGACCGGTCACTTTAAGCCTGTAAATTCTTATTTTGCAAATTAAGGACACCTAAGCAGCATAAACACTCACACAATATAATGTAGGCATTGTCTATCTACTATACCATGCTTATGCTTATTTTGAATTTGTTTCCTACATAAAAATATGCGTCTCTTTTCACTAAAAAATACCCTTTAACCACTTTGGGTGGCTAACTCCCTTTGACAGGGATCTATGATCCATCTGCAAGTTTGGATCCTCAGAAGACTTCAACAACGGCAGAATTGATATGTATAGCCATTAAGAATGAGAAAACTTCCTTTTTCTGGAAGAAAAATAAACATCGTAAGGAGCACAAAATATTTGCAGTTGAGGTCTTGACAAAGTTGCGGTAAAGTTTTCTCAACTATATCAATTTCTGGGCACCTGTGGCTGTACTCGAATATTGTTCTTTCATCTCCCCAATCTCAACGGATGGCACACTAGCATTCCATTATGAGAACAATTTCAAAGAAAATTGCCTCAGGCCTTATCACATACCAAATAAATTACATCTTACCAAACAAAATGGAACCCATGGATCTTCCTACTAGATATATATATTACCCCTAACATGTGGAAGAAAAATAACAGAAATCCATCATATTCGACCCAAACACCTACCTCAGCTTCTGCAACCATCTGATCCACATACCCCTTCAGTTTATTCACTCTCAGGGACTCTGTGAAGAACCGAAACTGCTCTTGCCGCACTGAGTAATCGACATCAAATACTACTCCAGGACCAAACGTTGGCACATTGAACTGGTACACCTCTTGCTGGCTTAGATCAGACTCGGAGGCTTTAAAGAAGTGTGCGGAAACCTCGGGACCGATAAAGAAAGTAATCTTCTTGTTAACCAGAGTCAGTGTGAATACACTTCCAAGCTTCGGGTACTCCTCCCTCAACATCAGAATAGGACCTTTCATGAAGCGGATGAGCCCACCGATCACAGGCCATGACTTAACAACTGGAGGGAGACGTTTTCTCGATCTAGGCACTATAAGCGCAGAAATAAGCTTTGCCACCACTAGAGTGGCCACAATGAGAAGACCCATATTGAACAACTTGTTATCCACTTCCATCCTAATCATCAGCGGCAAAATTATTTTGCAGAGATTCAACTGAAAATCCAAACACAAATTTAGAGGAATGTTAACCAATCAACGTACTGCAAACTCTAATTTCAAACACATACTACATGAACAAAGAGGACTTTAGAAAGAAATTTTGTTCTGATCTAAATGTTTCTTTTCAAGAAATTGAAAACCCAAAGAATCCTAGCTTAAGAGTGAACGAAATACTATCGCCTCAGGTGGTCAGTCTCATTCCCACTAATACATGACCATTTCAATATTGAGAAATCCATTAATGTTCTATTAGTTGCATAGGAAAGATGGGAAAAGTAATGATTTTAGTACTAAACAATGCATAACACAAGTTATCAGATTTAAAACAAAGGCCAATATTTCATCGATAGGAAACTTAGAAAGCACTAATATTTTCTTCTCTTTTCCTCCTCACATTTCTCTGCAACTAAACAGAAAGCAAGATAAAATCAAGGCCATGACTAGATTAAAGAGAAACAAAGGCAACGAAATTCAAAGAGACAAATAGAGTAGCAAAAAATGATAGGAGTAAACAAAGTTATCACATAGACATACCACAGAGATTACAGTAAAAATAGTGTAATTAAAGGTTGCGTACCTGATTTCCGAGAGAAATGTAGAAGATGAGGAGAGGGAGAGAGATGAGAAGGTAACCTGGAATTGAGAGAGAGAGAAGTAGGAGTGATTAGGCTAAGCTAATAACTTTCTTCGTATCATCGTTACAAAGGGAATAAAGGTTGGGTTTCGGTTAAAGTGTGTGACAGAGCCGAGCCGTACGTAGATGGGATTTGTTAGAGCTGGGCTCAGTAACCTAACCCGGGTTAACTTTGCTTTAGTTGTGGGCCTGTCCGGCTGTCAATGGCTTTGTTGCAAACGTGTTGTGACGTGGTTGGTGGAAGCATTTCTTTATTTAAACATTTAAAAAAATTGTAATCATCGCTATCCGAACAAGGCCTTTGCCGCAGTCCACAGATGGAAGCTCCAACCCATCCGAGTTTCAGCTACGAAGCGAGCAGAAAGCTCATGTCTTACCCTTTTTTTTTTTCACTTCTTATTTTTATCCTCTCTTTTTATGGAGTTACTGTTCCGGAAGAAATAGGATTTTTTCTGATAGTTGTTAGGAAATGTTCGTGCAGTCACTTTAAAAATAAGAATAAATAAATATAAAATTTATATAAAAATAAATTAATTTTTTAATAGTAAAATTAATTTTTTTTCAAAACAATTGAGGTACCTGCCTAATATTTTTTTTTATTCTTTCTTTAATAAAGGGAATGCTACAGAATCTCAACGATGCATGTAATTTTGTTTTTTCCAATATTTTTTTAAACACCTTAAACATTTTCTAAAAAAGAAAAAAAAATTTACAAAATTATTAAAAACATATTTTCTTAACCATTAAATTTTAAAAAAGAGGTACAATCAGAATAGGATTTTCCTTTAATAAAACTGAATGCAACATCAGAAAGTGGCATACGAGTAAAACCAACAATGGGAGAAGAAATATGGAAATTTTATATGCATTAAATATTATTTACTCTCACACTACACAATTTTTTTTTTATAAAATGTGAGTATTTTTCACAAGACATGAAGGCATTTTTCATAAGATAGGATGTGAAATGATAAATAGTTATTAATGAGAAGAATTTTTTTTTTTTATAAAATGTGAGTATTTTTCACAAGACATGAAGGCATTTTTCATAAGATAGGATGTGAAATGATAAATAGTTATTAATGAGAAGAATTTTTTTTTTTTATAAAAAAAGATAAAATGCGAAAAATAGAACCAGTGTCAAACATGTTGAAAGTAGGGTATTTCTACGTCATGAATTTATTATGACGATGATTATTATGACTGATGAGTGGTGTTTTCCACCACCTGAACTGCCGAAATAACTTCAAGTCGCACGTGAATAGTAAAACCAGATATCTGTTCATTCCTGTTTTTCCTATTAGCAGGATTTAGGAATCCCATGTCGACGACAGCTATAAATGTCAAATTATAGTTTCAGTACATAACATGAGCCACAAATCAAACGGCAGAAAATATCTAGTTTTTCTTACATCAGCTCTCTCTGCAATTTTCTCAATTATTCCGGAACTCCCATCCCAAGAATACAAAATGAACTAGAAAATTTGTAAATCATGATGCCAGTGAGGCATTGATGATTTATTAGCACGTTCACTTGCCAAAAAACGTAAACTCATTTTGCATATTTGAAGATAAATAATTAATGAAAGCGACAAGGAGGGCACCTTGCTCTTCATTTTCGATTTATCTTCTTTCAATTATTTTACATAGAACACTCACAGGACCCTTATGAAGTAACTGCACTATGACCTCGCTCTGAGTCTCGAGTAGAACGCTCTGCAGACTCAGTAGATTCACGCCCACGTCTTCTTTTAAGAGGCTTTGATGGCTCCCCTTCTTCAGATAAGCAACTTCTCCGTCTGCTATTGTGTGTGGAACCCGAATATCCACTTGTCGATTGTGAGTTTCTAAGCAGGGTACTTTGTGTAGAAAATTGACGGGATGAATTTGTCAGTGAAATTCCCCTAGATTTCTGAAAATGTCTGAAGTTGTTGGAAATGGGTTTTCGACTTTCATTAGGATCTGGATAATGGACAAGGGAAACCAGCCGTGAAATCTTCCCAACTGCCAACACAAGAACTATATCATGGGAGTGCTCAAAAGCTCATTATCAATGACAACACCATAATGCTAACAATGACAATAATTATTAAAACAATCAAACAAAAGATCACGTCAAACAAACATAATTACTCTCAATCTATGATGGGTAAACTGACAGCCAGATGAAAGATGTAAAACTAGATGTTGACGACAAAACCTCATAGGATCAAACACCAAGAAACAATTATTCAATGTGATAAGCATATAGAAATTCCTTGTCGTGTATGCATTCATGGGGGCAAGGGCCACCAGGCGTGCATGCATACTGGTGGGTGAGCCTCGCCATGCATGCATGGGCAAGCCAAAAGCACCATGCTAACCCTGGTGTAACGCCCCAAGGGAGGCCCAAACGACATTTGTGCCTATACTTCAAAATGACTAGTCAATGATACAATTGGAGCATTGGAACCATTATAAAGAGTATGAACTTCTCCTCCCTAAGCAATGTGGAATCCCATACATCATCTACCTTTTTTTTATATATAAGTTACATCATCTACCCTTATAAGTCAGTCTGAGATATCACAATCTTCCTCCCTTAAATAATCAATGTCCTCGTCAGTCCAGTCCATCATAGGTGGCATGGCTTAAGTCCCCACATTTCTAGTCAGGATAGGCTCTTATACCATTTGTAAAGTCCCAAAGGGGGCTCAAGCCACATTTGAGCTTATTCTCCAAAATGGCTAGTCAATGATACAATTGGAACTTTATTGAAACTATTATAAAGAGCATAAACTTCTCATTTCCAAACAATGTGAGATCTCATACACCATCTACCCTTATAAGTTAGTATAGGGTATCACACTTGGCGTGCCCATTGGGGTGCACGGCCACCTAGGAGTGCCCATGCATGCCCCGGGGGGGGGGGGGGGGGGGGGGGGGGGGGGGGGGTGTGTGTGCCTATGGGTGGTGGTGTGGCCGAGGCTAGCGTGGTGCCCTTGGTGTGCCCATGCATGCACAACGAGGCTAGTGTGGGGGTGGTGGGCGAGGCTCACCCAATTTTAAAGGCCTCATAATCAAAATAGATGCCAAAAAAATTAGACTATGATATTCCTACACAGCACTTCCTTTCCTCTTCTATGACCTTCAATGCTAACTTAATCCGTCAAGCAAAACGAAGCAAACCAAGTCCCAACTGGAACATGACATACAACCTCATGTTAAATCTCTATGCAGTTTTTAAAAAAAATACCAAAATGAAGTGATTGAAGCTCATTTATATATCAGCAAACATACAAAAGACATATAGAAACTACTGGTGCAACTTAATTCATATGGCTTAACTTTGGATGAATCTCAAAAGACATGAGAAAGATGCGGAAAAAATAGAATAAGGAAACCTATTTGCATGCATACCAATTTTGGACTCTGATTCAGAGGAAAGAAAAACAGTTGCATTTGACTCTTGAGCCGCAAAGCTGACAAGATCAAAAACTTTTCCTGCATAGTGCACAAAAATGAATCAAAATAGTTCCAAACACATGCTGCAAGCAGTAAAAGCATATCTAAAGGAAGCTACAATAGATGCTAAAAATGGAATTAACACAACAAAACTGATTGCTGAGACTGGAGTACCCCGCCCCATCTTGGTTCCACTATCAAAGACTTATATTTACCAGATGAATCCTCAAAACTGCCCAACTTTCCATCATGATGAAGTTTGAGTGACAGTTCTTGACCGTCCAATCCAGGAAGCTGCAATAGCCATATACCAATTGATAAAGTCACTGCCTAGATGTGTTGATTTCAATGCTATGAAAGTCAAACCCAGACAACCAATTCATGTTCTACTTGAGCTGCCTTATTCAAAGCAGTTAATTTGAAAAATAATAATAAATAAAAACAAATCGGCATTGATGGCATTGGCCCATCAAACCAAGTTGTACAAACATTCACATCAAATACAAGTAACCCTTTGAAGTGTGACAAAATTACAACATCGACATACGCATTACAGCATGTAAACAACCTTGCATCATGCTGTTTTTTAATTCCTCTTTTTACTTGAACCCTGAAACAAACAAAATTCTCCGGAATCCCTGTGGAGTCCAAAGACTAAAACTTACTTCTTTACTATTAGGCCACTGAATGAGCCAAAGTTCTTTGGAGTCCGTCGAACTAGGGTCGATAAGTGGTTCCTTGGCCTCCACTTGAAACTCTGGAGGAGGTTTGTAACCTTGTTCATTGTCAGAATCCATTCCCTCAATCTCCAACTCAAAAAAAAAACCCCAAACTGTATTTCCAAAACAGTAAAGCAACTATCAGAGTTAGATAAGAAATAACAAAAAACGCAAGCCCGCGCCAATAATTTTGTCAAACACCTTTTTATCAAAATCCCAACTCAAATCAATTTCACAAAAGATCAGCCCTTTGGGTTGCCGAGAACCCATATATATGTTTTGATTTTCTAAATCCCGAACAAAAAAGGGGAAATCAATAAAGGCTAGGGGTGTAACCGGTCCGGTTTTGGACAAAATATAAGACCGAACCGGTATTACCGGTTTTGCATTTTCCAAAACCGATTACGCACCAGTTACACTCATAAACCGGTACTTCCGGTTTTACCAGTTTCCGGTCCGGTTTTCCAGTTTTGTACTAAAAAAAATCCATATACACAAACTATCAAACACACAATCTGTTTTACAATGCAATACATATACACAAACTATCAAACACACATGCACACACACTGACAAATACACTGACACACAAACACATATAAATTCAAATGTTCAGTTATCTTCAGAAGTTTCAAATGTTCCAATACACTGACACACACAGACATAAACAAACAAACACAGACACGCAAAGACACACACAAAAACACATATAAATTCAAAAAAGTTAATCCATATAATTCAAAAAAGCCTAATATCACAAATATCGTCTATCATAATGTTAACAACTCTGCTGTAAACACAAGAACAACACACAGAATACAGAATATCCCAAGGAAGAATATGACTGCAATACATAAATTTCACTGGGTTATTCGAGGTAACCCAGACCTCCTTACAAAGGACAAACGTTCAAGATTCTCGACACCCTTTTCTTTCCTGACTTGCTCCCATATACTCTCCACTGATTTCATAACAAACTATAGAGAAAACTAACGTAACCACTAACAGCAGGAAATACCATAACAGACAAAACGCACCGTTTTGGTGCCTGTACCAAAACGGTTCACAACTACATTAAACGACAACAATTAATAAAAGCTCCAAACGACACAAATGATTATAAAACGGCAACATCACAATTTAAATCCAAACGCCGCGTTTCCTCCTGCTCCACACGCTTGCCTTGATTGTCTCTTCATGCTGAACGACGCCGTTCCGAGTTCCTTATACTTCTACTTGAGTTCCCGATCACTCTAGTTCACTTCAAACTCCAGTTTACTTCTTCTTCCCCAATTCATCTCTAAGGCTTCATAACACATAATTTCAAAGTAATTTCACAAACCCAATCACAAAACCCTAATATCACAAACACAATAATAAACACAATCACAAAAAATCCTAAATTTCGGATTCAAAAACCCTAATATCACAAAACTGAAAACCCAATCACAAAAATCCCAATATCACAAAAACCCTAATATAACAAAACACAATCACAAAAATCCTAGTATGTAATTTTAAAAACAAAAAACAAAAAATAAAAACAAAAAAACTTACCGGGCGTTGATGTTGGAGACTCTGCAGAGAGACAGAGGCCGAGAGAGTGAGAGACGACTCGAGAGTGCTGAGTGAGAGGCGAGAGAGTGCTGAGTGAGAGACGAGGCAGAGAGTCAGAGAGGAGAGCGTAAGCGGACGAGAGAGTGAGACTTGAGAGGCAGGAGGTAAGTTAGTAATATTTGATTTAGGGTTTGGTTATAGGAAAACGGCGCCGTTTGGGTTTAGTTATAGGAAATTAATATTTGATTATTTTCAATGTATTTTTTTTAAATGATACTGAAATTTTTTTTTATGGTTTGGGAAATTGATAATTATAATTTTTATATATTTGTAATACATTTAATATAATATAGTCTAATATATTAGACTGTATAATATATATATTGATATATTAGACTATATATTTGTAATACTAATATATTAGTATAAGTAATAAGTATAACTATAGTCTATACTAAACTATTAGTATTAGTTAAACAGTACAAGTAATAAGTATAACTATAGTCTATATTAAATTATTAGTATTAGTTAAATAGTTATAGACTTATATATTAGTATAGCTATATAATAGTATTAATATTAGACTATTGGTATAGTTATCTATTAGTATTAATTATAGTGATTTAGTATAACTATATTAGTATAACTATAGTCTAGACTCTATATTAAACTATTAGTATTAGTTAAATAGTTATAGACTTATATATTATTATAACTATATAATATATTAGACTATATAATAGTATTAATATTAGCCTATTAGTATTAGTTATAAACTTATATATTAGTATAGCTTATAAATTATAATATATTAGACTATATAATAGTATAATAGTATTAATATTAGATTATTAGTATAGTTATATATTAGTATTAGTTATAAACTTATAGTGATTTAGTATAATTATATTAGTAATAAATATAACTATTAACTATAGTCTATATTAGACTATTAATATTAGTTATAAACTTATATATTAGTACAGCTATATAAATTATTAGACTATATAATAGTATTAATCTTAGACTATTAGTATAGCTATATATTAGTATTAGTTATAAACTATATATTAGTATAGCCATATAATATATGATCAATTAAATTTTCATTTTTAAGATTAAACTTTTATTTTATAATAACATTATCTTATATATAATTATATTAATAATAATATAATTTATTAATTATACATTATATATAAAAATTATATATATTAAAATATAAAAAATATTTTGTATAATTTTAATTTTTAATAAAACTTATATATAAAATATTATTTTGTATATATATATTTTTATCAACCAGTCTGGTCTGGAAAATCTTAAAACCGGAATCGGATTGGTTTTGACCGGTTTATGCATTTCATAAACAGGTTCTAGACCGGACCAGTTCAAAATCAGTAAAATTGGTTTGGTCCAGATATGTTTTTTGGATCAAATTTACATCCCTACAAACCGGAACCAGACCGATATTAGCTGGTTTGGCCATTATGAAAATCGGTATTTTTTTTTTTTTTTTACACCCATACCCTAAACATGATGAAACGACGTTGTTTATTCACCTAAAAACGAAGCTGTTTCAATTACCTGGTGCTGGTAGTAATGTTAATTCCATTAAACAACGCCGTTTTGGATAGCTGGGCTTCTTAATTCGTTCCGGGCTTTCTGGCCCGCTAGCCTTTTTTTTTTTTAATACTTATGTAAGACACTATATATTATATACATATAGTATACTATGATGTATATGTATATATATAAATATCAACTATATATAATATATTATACTATGATATTTATATAGTATACTATGATATTAATACTAACATATTAAGTTAACTATACTATATTACACTATAACTCTTATAATATATTAATATATACTAATATTATATATTATACTATTATAGTGTTACTAATACATATAGTATATATATTGTAGTGATACAGTGATATTAATACTATATGTTATATATTATGGAATATAATAATATATTGATACTAAATAATTATTAATAATATATACTATACTAATAGTGTTATTAATGCTATATATAGTTATAGTGATATTAATACTAATATATTAAGTTAACTATATTATACTATAATTCTTATAATATATTAATATATACTTATAATGCCTTTGTTCAACAGGGTGTCTCAGACTTTCTAGGACAAGTGGTTTTTACTCCAAACAATTAACTCGGTTGCAATATCAAAAACTTGTTATTGCGACGAGTTTTGTGTTATTAAGGCATCAATAACGATTTCAAGCATAATCTTTTTTTTTTCAAGCATAATTGATAGCCGTGTAACGAAAGGTTATTATCATGGGATCTCAGAATAATGAGGTAAGCGATTTCTCTCATCCTCTCCGCCTGCGACCCCACAAGGCACAAACCACCAAACTTCATTGCATGTGAAATCCTCTGCATTTTCCTTCCAAATCTCTATTTGCTCCTCATAAAGCAGACTCTCTTCAATGATTATCTTTCTTTATAAAAACTGTGTTTGTTGAGATGGTTGACGAATTTAATTATCATTACTCTTCACTGTAGGTTATGAGTTGATTCATCGAATTAGAGTCGGAGAAAATGGACTTCTTGTGTTATGCTTACGAAGAGGAAAAAGACGACGGCCAAATAGACATAGCCAGCAGGCAAGTGGTTCAGGTGGGCGCGATTTCTTTTCCTGTACAGTTTCTTCTGCATTGTGTATATTTTAAAAGTTTATTTTCATGCCCTACCCAACCATTATGCAGTTTAAGAAAGAGTTGGTCTACGCAGATACTTGCAGTGAGATGCTGCACATCAAATTCTCTTGCACCCACTTATGATGAAATTATTTGAATTTTTGTGGTTCAAAATGTCGCCAATTCAAAAATGTTGCTGGTATTTGTCAACCCACGAGTTATTTGGGGACATTCAAACCTGGACTTGAGATGAGAGAAAGAGGCAGAAATTACTGACAATGTTAAAAAAATATGTTTAATAGCAAAGATCACTTTTTTCAAAGAAGTATGAAAGAGGAATGTTTTACATGGGAATACATGGAGCTTATCCGACTAATGTTCCCATTTTCTATATAACTACTGCAGAGGGAGTGTTTCTTTTGTTGTTGGCTAGATTTTGCTTAACAATGTCAAATTTAGGGGCTGCCCTATACTTGTACCTATGTGCTGCATACAGAAAAGCGCACATATTGATTAAACTCAAAATTGTAAGCAGGAAATAGAAGTAATCGAATCTACCAGTATTTATATTTTGGGACAACCATGATGGCTGCCCTTTTGCTTCATTCCCAGTGACAGATTTGATAATGCTGTTCAATAAAGTTCCTGCAAAGCAACCTAAACCCCCAGCTAGAGCAGCATAGGCAGATCCTATGCTCTTCATGGCATCTGGGGCTTCCTCGTAGAGAAATTCCAGTAATCCCACTATGCAAAATATTTCAGCTATGCCAATCAGGCAATATTGAATCAACAACCAATACGCGGTTAGGCCTGGCATTGGAGTCAAGAAAACAAACTCATACCCATGTTTTATTGCATAGTTTCTTCGGTACCTTTCAAAAATCCCAGCACATGCCACAGAAAGGATTGAAATTGCCAGACCAATGCCTATTCTTTGAAGCTGAGAAGCTCCATGAGGATGACCAGTCACGCGTCTCGATAATGGGACAAGTATCGAGTAATAGAGAGACAATATAAGAAATATGCTGAGGCCAGGAAATACCGGCATGCATGTTACCGGGAGTTTCAAATGACCCATGTGGGTGTTTAGAGTATAGGCTTGCTGCACCGAGAGGGTCAAATACTCTGTTAAGATTAAGCTAAGCATTATGGTGCAAGCTGGTATGGGGATAAGCTTTGAAAGGATCTTGACCTCCTCTACTTGAGTCACAGTGCAAAGCCTCCAAGGACTCGGATCAGCTCCATCTTCTTTCAGCTGCAAGGCTGCCTTGTCCAACCATCTGGCAAAAGAGCTACATATATCATGTACCGAAACTAATGTATTGGTAAACAAGTTACGGAGAGACATATTTAAAGGATCATCGAAGTAAGATTTCCTAAGGTGCTTTCTTTACTCTCTTTATGACCTTACAGGAAGTAGCAATATAATGTAAAAGAAGTTTGTTCGTACCTAAAATCATCTGTGTGAGCTATCTTTCCGCTACCCTGAATTGCAGATTGTTTGCCGGGAACCTCATACAACCCTATGAACTCACTGCTGCAGAATGAGGCCTTTCTCTTCCGGAATGCAGCTACCAGGACCTGGGCAACCCGTGTAAGGGGGCTGCCTCCTGGCAACCTATGCCTATACATAGGAGTGCCAATAAAGAACGCCATGTTTGATATGCCCATAGCTATTGCCAGTGAACCGAAGGCGGATCCCCATCCATGTTTCATTTGAATGTATACTACAGCAGTGAAGGCCACAATTGCTCCAAGTGTAACAGAGAGGTAGAAAAAGTTGAAAAATCTATCCAGGTGAGATTTGTAATTTTTACTTCTTTCATCAAACTGATCAGCCCCAAAAGAAGAAACGCATGGCCTAATACCTGCAGCTCCAAATCCGGTCACGTAAAGGACAGTGTTGAGGTAAATCATCTGCCATCTTTTTGCAGGCTCACAATTCCCTAAGAGGAGGGACAGCTGATCA
>QEOT01009560.1:3042-29521 GCA_003123785.1 Pterocarya stenoptera
TTTTTTTTTTTTTTTTTGTATTATTTTACCTCCTGGTATGTTTATTTTATTAAGGAAGTGATTATTAGTGTATTAATGTATATATTTTTTAATTTCTTAAAAATATTTAAAAAATGTTTAAAATATATATAAATAAAAAATAAAAAAAGTGAGATTTAGCCAAGGAGGCACCAGCGGTCACTGCTCAACGACACCTAGCAGTACACAATTGTTTTAGCAGACCACGAGTAAAGATCTCGCTATATCTGGACTAGTATTTGGATGCGTTATGTTGTCCGAGTATCGATTCGGCCGGTTACTACACGAGCAGGTACTCAGACATATCCAATTATTTGAAATCCAGAAATCCGGTTATCCAGGTATCTAGATTTTACAATTTTTTTTTTTAATTTTCTAAATACCTTTCTTTTACTAGCTTTTTTCAAAAAAAAAAATGATGGTAAAATAAATACTAAAGATAATGAAATAAATCTCAAAACACTGAACATTGTCCATAATAGTAAAAATATATCAAAATAAAAACTAAGTTTTTATGTCAAACAAATAACTAAATTAGCTGGAAACAACCAATGATTTATTTTAAACTAAATGTATATAAAAAAAATCCAATATTGATAATGTAAAATGCATGCAACACATGCATAATGCAATATACTACATATTATATTGTTTAGTATTTATACATTACATTACAATTACAAAAACACAAAATTACACGTGATATGAGTTACAAAACTAGTAGTATGGGCATCCATCAGTTATATATGTGATAATTTCACACCAATTAATAGTAACTTCAATTTTGTTTATCTGTAACTAAAGAGTTAACGAGACTAAGTACCATTCAAGAATCAAGAACCTTGATAGGCATTCCCATGGAGAGAAGGGAAAAATGAAAAAAACATGTAGTTGGTATTGAAAATTATCCACTCGAGTTCTATGGCACATTTCAAACAACAAAAATGCTATGCGTCCCGATAAACTCTCCCGAGAGTCATCATTTTTATTTTTTAATTTAATGATTAAGAAAATATTTTTTAATGATGTTTTGATTCTTTTTTTTTTTTTTAAATATTTAAATATATAAAAAATGTGTAAAAAAAAAAAGAGAAATATTTAGCCTCCTCGGGAGAATATGTCGAGCTACATACGTAGCACAACTCTTCAAACAATAATGATACTCTCGCGCAAAGGTTAACTGGGAGTTTTCAATGGCACGTACAGGTGTATGTGGAAGGTCAGCCAATATGGTACGTAACAACAACTATTTGACTTATTTGTAACTGAACTGTTGTACAAAACCAATATATGAATTCAGTATCCAACTCAACTTCTTTAATTTTATTTACAGTACTAAATTATCATCTCTTAATTTACAATAAATTTGACTTTTTGTTTGAATAGTGAGATGAGATGATGTGTAAATAATAGTGAAATGACTTGTAAATAATAGTGAAATCATTTCGGTTGAGATATTTTATGGGATTTTGGAAAATTAAAGAGAAAATGTTGAATAAAAATATTATAAAGTTAAAATATTGTTAGAATATAATTTTTTAATATAATTTTTGTCTTGAAATTTGAAAAAATTGAATTATTTTTTGTATTTTGTTTGAAAGTTTGGGAAATTGTAATGATTAGTTAATAATGAGATGAAAAAGTTGAAGATTTAAAATTAAAAAATATTTGTATTTGTGATATTTAGACATTGAAATGAAATGAGATAAGATGAGATTGGATGAGATATGAGGCTTTCAACATCCAAATCAAGCCTTTTTTTTTTTTGAAAGAGAACACTGACGTCATTAAACCGTGATCACCAAATACAACCAAAACCTGAAAAGATCCAGTTAAGTAATTACATCATTTCCTTGGCAACAGTAGAGAAAATACAAGTCGGACATAATTCAATATCATAAATGTCTTCCCAGCATCTAAGCTCATCTTCTGCTAGACTGTGTGCTGTCGAGTTTGCCTCTCGAATAGCATGTTGTACTCTCCAGTTAGCATAAAAATCTAGCACCTGTCATGCATCTTCTATAAGGCATCCACCTATACTTCATTTCATAGTGTGATTTCTCAGCAGATCCACTACCTATTTAGGGTTCCCCTCAAGCCAGAATTGTTTTAGATCAAGCTCTCTGCAGAAGATAACTGCTATGAGTAAACCATATGCTTCAGTATCAAAAGGCCTTCCTTTCATAGGTCTGTTGGCACAAAGAGCTCCAATGACAAGGCCATTATGGTCTCTGATGAGTACTCCAATACCTATTCTCCCCTCCCCCAAGTTTACAGCCACATCCCAGTTGACCTTAAACCACTATTCCTCAGGTTTCAACCACTTGTGAATCTTTGTTGGAGCTCTGCCAACATAAATTTGTGTTTCTTTGACTGCCTCAATATAGGTTAAGTTTTCTGTTTTTGCCTGTTGATATAAGAGTGTAGGGTGCTTGAAGCTTCTTCCATGAATGACATCATTCCTCTTAGACCAGATTCCTTTTGGTATGACTGCCACCTCACTAAGCTCAGATGGATCAAAAGTGTCTACCATAATTGACCAAATATCAAGAAACATGTCACTGTGGTGGGACATCTTTTGCACCTTTTTACCACCTTGATTCCACACATTTTTAGCAGCATTGCATTCTCATAGCACATGGCTAGAAGTTTCAGCTTCCTCTAGGCAGATAACACAGGAGTTGTCTTCCACTATTTTCCTTCTTTTCAGATTGGCCAATGTGGGAAGTGCCTTGTTGCAAGCTCGCCATATGAACATTTTAGTGGAGGGTGTTACATCCAATTTCTAGATTGCCTTCCAAGCCATCTTGTCCCTGCTCCTTGCTGATGTCTCCCCTTCTAGGTCCCTTTCTAGCTCTTTACTAAAATGGTATCCACTCTTAACAGTGTATACTCCATTAGTAATAAACTGCCATACCAACCTGACTTCTCTCCCTTCTATACTAATTGGAATGGCTTTGATATTTTCAATTTCCTACGGGTTGAAAAGTTCCAAAATGAGGGATTCATTCCATTGTTGCAGATGGGGATCGATGAGGTCACAAACTCTTTCACACCAATAATCTGCATCTCGAGTGGACAGTACCTTGTACTCAAGAAGGGATGGTATCCATATATCATTCCAAATATTCACCTCGTGGCTATTTCCTACCCTCCACATGAGTCCTTTGTTAAGTAAGTTAGCTCCTGCATGGATGCCTCTCCAAACAAAGGAGGGCCTAGATCCCAATTGGGCATCTAAAAACCCACATTGCCTGAAATATTTCTGCTTGAGGACCTTTGCTACCAGAGATGATGGTTTTTGTAATATCCTCCAGCCTTGCTTTGAGAGGAGGGCTAAGTTAAACAACCTCAAATCTATAAAACCAAGACCACCTGAGTCCGTGCTATAGCTGAGTTAATTCCAATTGACCCATTGGATTTTGGAAGTGTCTTCATCTAACACCCACCAAAACTTCCTCAGCATTTGGTTTAGTTTACTGGTAATGGACACTGAAAGCAAGAACATCCCCATAGCATAGGTAGGGATGGCTTGAAGGACTGCTTTAAGTAAGACTTCTTTCCCTGCAACAAAAAGGTGTTTAGATTTCCAATTAGCTACATGAGCCTAGGTTCTATCAATAAGAGAATGGAAGTTTCCAATCTTGGATTTGCCCACCATAGCAGGTAGCCCCAGGTACCTTTCAAAATTTCCCGAAGACTTGATTCCTGCCAACTGCAGTAACAATTGTTTGGATGCCTGGTTTGTGTTCTTACTAAAAAAAGATGGAGGACTTATCTTTATTCAAAACCTGGCCCGAGGCCTTCTTATAATGACCAAGGATATTAAGAACACCAATGAGCTCTTCAGAAACTGCTTGGCAGAGTAACAGACTGAAAAAAAGATGATTCATAGTGATAGAACCTCTTCCTATTGGAGCAGGAGTCAGGGCTCCACAAACCTCAGCTCTATTAAGAAGGGATGTAAGGCCTTAGCACAAAGTATAAAGAGATAAGGGGATAGGGGATAGGGGATTCCCTTGTCTAAGCCCCATGGAAGGCCAGAAAAACTATTGTGGCTCACCATTGATGAGAATTGCATAAGACACGGATTTAAGGCAAGTTTGGATAAGGCTGATCCAGTGCATAGGGAATTCCATTTTAGTCATTATGGCTTCAACAAACTTCCATTCTACCCTATCATACACCTTGCTCATATCGAGTTTAAGAGCTATGAAGCCTCTTTTTCCTTTCATTCTTGAATTCATGGAGTGTAATATCTTGTACGCAACAATGGTATTATCATAAATGAATCTTCCAGGAACAAAGGCACTTTGATTTAGGGAGATGAGTTTGGGAAAGATGACTTTCAGCCTGTTTGCAAAAGTTTTGGAGATAATCTTGTGCAATACATTGCACAGGCTAATAGGCATGTACTCAGCTACTCTCTTGGGTCTCTTTACTTTGGGGATGAGGGAAATGAATGTATCATTAACTTCAGTGAGTGAACCACCTTGGTTAAGGACCTGTAGGGCAAAACTACACACTTCCTCACCAACCACCTCCTAATACTTTTGATAAAAATGGGCAGGGAACCCATCGGGACAAGGGGATCCTAGAGAATTCATCTGAAAAACAGCAACTCTAATGTCCTCTCGAGTAAAAGGAATCATAAGCCAATTCTTCATCTCCTCAACCAACTTGTTATCCATAGCATAAAGGCATTCCTCAAAGTTAGATGGATGAGAAGTAGTGAATAAGGATGAGAAATAGCCTATGAAGACATCACCAATCTCAGTCTATTCAGTGGTAGGCCTTCCCCATGCATCCTTAACATATTTGATTGCATTGGTTTTTCTCCTTTGACTAGCATGCATGTGGAAGTACTGAGTGTTCCTATCGCCATGTTTGAGCCAATATTATTTGGCTCTTTGTCGCCACTTTAAGTCCTTTAGCAGAGCTCCACTTCCTTCTGAATAAGCTTCATTTGTGTTAGATGGTCACCTGTGCCAATATTTTTGAGTTGACCAATCTTTGTCAGCCCTTGTGTGATTGCCCTTTGATCCTCCTTTTGGCTTCTCTATTTCCAGCTCAACAGGTCCGTTTGACAAATAACAAGCTTCTGTCTTAACTGTCTAAACTCACCACCTCTCCCACAATCCTTCCTCCATGCCTCAATTACTGTCTCCATGTAGTCCCCTTTCAACTCCCAGGCCACTTCATATCTAAAACACCTCTCTCTTTTAGCCCTCCTATGGCTTGTGTTATGGTTCTTGATGATAAGAGGAGAGTGATTAGATTTTATTGCAGCAAGTGCAGTACACGAGCCATTCTTAAAGAGCTCATTCCATTCCTTATTTGCAAGAGCTTGATCTATCCTTTCTTTGGTGAACACCTTACCATTCCTACTATTTGACCATGTGAATCTTTGTCCTTTTGAATGGATATCATTAAGCCCACAAGATTCACCTGCCAACCAAAAAGGCTCAATCTGTTTGTAGGGTCTACTTACTCCATCCATTTTTTCATTTTGATAAAGGATCTCATTGAAATCACCTGCACACAACCAAGCCATGGGGCTTGATGGTTTTAGCATCTTCAACAGTTGCCAGCTGTTGCTTCTCTTGTTTGTGTCGGGGTGGCCGTAAAACCCTGTAAACTGCCATGCAGGTCCACTATCACCTTCCTGAATTGGTGCACTGATATGCCATTAGGTGTAGTTTATAACTCTGACTTGCCAAGCTTCCTTCCATAGTAGGGCAATACCCCCACTATCAAGCCTTGGTTAGTATCATTGTATCTTTTTGTTTTCAATTCTTTTGACACTACATTTAGAACCAACTCTTAACTAATTTCAGTTTAGTGGAAGTTGAACTCACTCCATCTAGTAATTTCTCGGGTCTAGTAGAATGAAGCTTCATTGCAACTCTGCAAATCCCAAAAATGAGCGTGTTTATTTGAAAGCAACAAAAGGAAAAAGGTAAAGAAAAATGATATTTGCAATTATGAACTGCGCAAACGTCGTGTAATTTCTTTGAAAAAAGTAAGTAAATATGAGACCCACGTGAAAAAAATTAATTGTTTGAGAGTGAACCTCACTCTTTCTCAAAGCGATTGTAAGGCAAGCTTGCACAATCTACTACTGTATGTAGCATTACTCGAAAGTAAATATATGCATTGCCTATTAGTGCTTAGTCCAATGGTAATGTGATAACAAAGTCTACGGTGTTACATAGTCCATATCTTGATAGCTCTGATTATTGACATAACATTAATAATGATAGAACTTAGTCCCTACACTTAACCAAAACAACATAACTATTATTTACATTTCTTATTACTACTTAGTCCATTTCTAATTGCATCATTTACATTGTAATTGAACTGAATTGGTTAAATAATCTAACAGGTCGATTTCAACTTAGTTCGCTGGTAATTGCCAACAAAATTTAACCATGTCTTCAACAATGTCATCAACGATTCAACATCGCATGATAGTATGTAAGGACCTCACTGGCGTCATTATGGTCAACAGTCACTATTGAAGACATCATCGACAGATGAAGATCCTGGAAGACGATCTTTGGGGTGTGCTTTTTATGACAAAAATATAACATGAGATAGTTCTTTATGTGTTATTAAGAGTGTTCATCTGGTTTCAGACTGGGTATTTAGATATACTTGACTTGGAACTCGAGTTTCAAATCTGGACTGGAATCCAGATTTTTACAATCTAGAAATCCGAGTTTTGATTTTCAACCCTGTTTTTTTTTTTTTTAATTTAAAAGCCTATATTCTATTACAATTGTTTTAATATAATATAGGCTTTCAAATTAACGGGGGAACCTAAAAAAACAAAATGATTTTGATATTTCTTACTTTTAAAATCAACAAAATAAGCTATTGGTATGTAGTTCCTCCTAAAAAGAATTCTTCTTTTGCCATTTTTTCCTCAATCTCTTAAAAGGAATGATAATTTAATTATCTAGTCAAATCCCAAAGCCATTGGTATGCAGTTCTTCCTAATTAGGTTCATCTAAAAGTTCGAGAGACATATGCAAGAGAGCGATTCTGCACCTTGGCATCATTACACTAAATTAAGAAAATCCTGCTCTAGAACCCGTCGTCATCCAAATCAGAATAATGTACCTAAAAGCAAAGAGAACTAAAAAGAAAAAATCGTTAGCTACACAATACATGTTACTAAGTTTTTCATCAGCCCATAAAAGAATGCTAACTTATTCATCAATTGCACATATTATCATTCAAGTTTGTTATGCTTGCCATTATTTCATAGTTAACTTCAGACATACACAATAAAAGAATTAACAAGATCAAGCAGCAATGCAAAGTAGACATACTACCAAGTATTCTTTACAGTTCACATTTTTATAATGCAGCGTTTTTTTTAAGTCTGTCAAAACAAATTAGTTACCCAAAATGGACCACTTACCCAAAATAAACATACCCAATTCCCTATTTCATATTGTTCATGGTTTCTTAAACAAGGATGAGCGAGGTATATACAAGATTTGTATGACCTGAACAAAGAAACAAACTTTAAAGTCGACAGCAGCCCACATATATCTTTTAATGCACACACATATATGTTGATCATACAAATAAAAGAGATGGCTGATTATGCAAGAAGAAAGCACTTACTCTAGATTTTTTCTCAACATGAATGGGAAGAAAGACACACAGCAGCCTCTGTTGAAAATGAAATTAGATGATTGTCTAAAAAAATATTAAAAATTGATTTAAATAGATAATAAACTATGTTGAATAGATATTAAAAAAATATTTCAAGTTTCAAACTTACCTTCAAGGTCCATTGATTGTACGTATTCTTCCAACTCCCGGATGTCGACAAGTTTGATCCTTAACCAATTTTGGTGCAAATGAGGGCTTCAATAGTCTCTAGAAACAATGAACTTCTAAAATGATAAAATATGCATTCTCCAATACTGAATACGGGCTCTGAGACAACAGTGAAAATGGGGGTGGCTAACTATATATATATGGTGTGGCTTGGACTTGTGATATTTCAATCTTAGCTTTCTAGTTTTAGTTGTTCTTCGCAGTAGCAATTTTCATTACATTTGATTAATGCATTTGGTCAGCTTTGGTGCTCACAACTACTCACAAGTGCTCGATCTTCAAGCATTAGGCTGGATTTGCTTTATGAGGACGGGTGCTAGCAAGAACACATCTAGCCTTGAGGAACTTGTGGGGATATCAGGAAGCTTAATTTATAGGTTGGGGACTCAAAACACAGGCTTCAGCTTTGAGTCCTTGCTCCCTGCCAATGGAGGTCCAGTACTCTTCTCAACAACAAATAAAAGAGATACAAAACAACACAAAAGTATTCACCTTTTGATTTTCCAAAAGGAAAGGCAGAGGCTTAGAGCCCACAAGCCACGGAAACCAACTCCCATTAACTCCCGAGTATCAGTAGAGCCTGTCGAGGTACCTCTTGTGGAGGATATACCGGGAAACTTAAGTTGGGAACGTTAGGGAAAATGGGGATTTGAAAAATGGGGACATCTACTCATCGTATATTTATAAACAATTCGGTAATTTTTCTATTTTATAAACAATGTACAATTGTTTTGATAGAGAGGTACTGAAGGAATGGCCTTAGTTGTAGCAGGTATCCTTAGATAATGAGTCATTATAGAGTGTCTCTATAAGATTAAGAAAATTCATGCTCAGAAGGACCGCGACTTTTTGGTAAACGTAGTTAAATCCTAGTTTGGGTACTAAGGTATCCTGATAATATGTCATTATTATTTATTATTTTATTATTAATTTTTATCTATTTTTTATTATTTTTCACTATTATTCAATATTCTATCATTATTTTTTCATTACTATTTATAAAATACCTCACTACCCAAACGAAGTCTTAGTTAATTGTGGCTAAGTTAATTATATATAATTTCGAAGAGTGTCCTAATCATCATTGTATAAATATATATATAGATATATATATATAATATCATACTAGAGAATTTACAACATAATTAATTGAACTTTTACAAAGTATTGTCTAGCTGTTTTGAACTGCTTATGGTAACAGCAATGTAAATCTGGTTGAGAAGAAATAGATTACATTATGATTAGTGTATTACAGCATCCCAACCAATTGGCAATCATGGCAAAAGCCGAAAGCTTCACTGCAGGAGTTTCAAGAATCAATGAATAATGTCCTTTGTGGATTCAAAAAGTGTTTGATCTCATCTCATTATTATAAATTTTTTAAATTTTCACATAAAATATAATAAATAATTTAACTTTTTCAAATCTTAATTTAACTTTTTCAAATCACATAACAATAATATTAAAAATAATATTCTAATAATATTTTTTCAACTTTCATCTTTTATCTTTTATTTAAAACTATCTTATCTCATCTTTGAATTCAAACCAACACTTAGGATAGGTTTGGTACACAAAACAAAACACAAAATTTTCATTTCATCTCATCTCATCTCATCATTACACCTTTTTCAAATCTCCATATAAAATATAATAAACAATTCAACTTTTTCAAATCTCAATACAACTTTTTCAAATTCCAATTCAACTTTTTCAAATCTTAAAACTAAAAAATAATATTTTAAACTTTAAAACAAAACACAAAATTTTCATCTCACCCCAAACCTATCCTTACAGTCTCATATCTGCATAAAAAATCAGCAGGTACAAAAATGGAAAGCTCCAAGGAAAAACTCAGTTATAGCAAATTGAGATATAGTTTGGATCAAAATAAAAGGAAGATGGGTATAGAGATTGTTGGCCGAGACGATCTTGGAGCACCTTTAGCTGCAACTGCAAGGCTAATTCCAAAGGATTTTTGTCCTTGTCACAGTTCAAGGAAGAACTGAGTGGGCTTGATGGGCTTCTCCACCTTCGGCGTCCTCCCCGTCTTCTTTTATTAGATTTAAGTGAGTCAGTTCCGGTGGGCTGGGTGTTTGTTCCTTGGGGCCTGGTTTGTTTACTTGGAGTCTTGCTATTTCCGTTTGTGTTTGGTCTGGCCCATGACCTCTATTGCTTGCATCGCCTCATAGAATTATGGATATAAAAATAATATTAAAATATGATCAATATCGTTAACAATCTCGTTTATTTTTATAATTCTTTTCAACTCATCTCATTTAATTATTATAATTTTTTTAAATTCTAGCAAAAAATAAAATAAACAATTCAACTTTTTCAAATCTTAAAACAAAAATAATATTAAAAAATATATTCTAATAATATTTTATTCAACTTTTAACATTAATCTCAACTCATCTTATCTCATCTTCGAAGATAAAAGAGGCTAAACTAAACCATTTTCATCCTACATGTAAGATAACTATTCCTTTTCATAGATCTTTGTGTTTAAGACTTGAAGTTAGCAAACATTTTGACAGGGGTAACTGACCGTGAAACTTTAGAGTTATAATTGTAATGAATCAAAGTTTTCATGTATGATTAGTATGAATAAGAATGAAATTGAAGTATAGAATGGAGAAATGCAATTAATCATTATAGCTTAATGATGAACTTTAGGTCGGTTCTTTTTTTAAGAAACTGAACTCGTATATTTGATACCTATATAGTATATCGGGGTTTATTAAGAAAAGAAAAAAGGATACGTATATTGGGTGTTCACTAAACTATGAAAAGTTATCCTAGACTTTTATAATTTGCTAGAAATGATAGAATTATTACTCTATAACAACTTATTTATAATTATGTAATAAAATAATATTATTTTGACTTTTACTTTTGATTTGATTGGTTTAATTATAATAAAAATATTATTATTTTTAATTGTGAATAGGTTGCTGTATATCTGTTGGGGTAATTTTAACCATTTGATAACAGATTTGAGTTTTGGGTATTTTTGGAAGCCGCGAAATCGATATATGCACGGGTAATGTTAATACACTCGCAAGGTGTGCAAGTTTCGTAAATTTTTTTTGAAAAAATAAAAATAAAAAAGGGTTCAATGTTATTAAAAATTAAATTTTTTTCATGTGAATTTTAAATTCATCTACTTGTTTAAAGGAAATGTACAAAACTTACATATACTATGACTCCAAATATCATTTCCCAATGCATATCCAAAAAGAGTTGAGAGGGGCCGGCAAAGTCACTATCTTTGTATCTTAACCCACAGTTGTCAAAAAGAAAAATGTAGTATGTTATTAATCTCGAGAAATGATATTTGTAATCATAAATTATGCAAACGCCGTACATTCTTTTTAAAAAGAATGAGTATATATGAGATTTACATAAAAAAAATTAAATTTTTAATGATGGATCATACTCTTTTTTGTAAATAGTGTGTGATACATACACAGCTTATAACTAATCTAGATTAGTCAACTAGCTTGCTTCTTGTCTTAGTAGAATGTTTTTTAGATCAGGTAGAAATTGGTTCAAAGTACTTTTAGAGGATCCACATTGGCATAAGCAAATTTTTTTCTAAGTTTTAGCTAAAAATTATATTTCCTTAAATTTGACTCATATTTTCAAAACCTCATACATCTTACTTTATATTTTATTAAAATAATATTTTTCTATTCTTTCTCTATTACTATTTTTTCTATCAATTCCCTTTACAATCTTAACTACTCACTATTTTATCTTTTTTGTTATTATGTTTTGAACTATTACTCTCTAGGGAATATTTCAAACAAAATTTTAAATTATTTTTTTGTGGGTACGATAATATTTTCAAAATTATTACGGTTTTAAGAATAATATATTTTTTTTGTCAAAATTTGCATTTTCCAACTGTAATATTTTGTAACTATAAATTTTAAAAATTATTAGGGAATTGATAGATAGATAATTAAATTCTGAATAAAAAATCTAAAAATATATAATTATTAAGGAATTGAAATCATACATAACAATGTGGAAATGTATGTTTGTTAATAAAAATTAGTTAACTTTTTAGTAAAAATAACTTTATTTAATATTATTGAAATATATAAAAATATTATCTACCTCACAATAACAAAAATAAGAAAATTTAATTTTTATAATTTGGTTTATAGTTTGGAAGAAAGAGTAGGAATAACAAATATATCTAAATAAATATAAATAACGAGGCCAATCATTTCGAGCTAGTTATAACCAGATACAGAAAAAACTCCAAAAAGCAACTCAAAGGTTAGAAAAAAATGATTTAGGCTTGCTACAGTTGGAAACTATATCAATACTAAAATCAAATGTTAATTTGGGGAACCGGATATAGCCAATTTTTTATTACTTTTCATGTTTTTTTAACTAGAATTTGGGTGAGGATCGATTACAGGGAGGCGGATGGGATGCTCTAAAAGGGTTGTCAAGGGTCATTTAAAGCACTACTAGTAAGTCTGGATTGGCTTTCCTTATCAGTAGCATACCACCAGAAATTCACTAGGAACTATTAGAAGCGTTACATCATTACCACGTTAGCACTAATCAAAGTCAACTTTAGATTTAAAAATTTAAAAGTTCGTTTTTTTAACAATTTCCTCTTGTGGGGAGGGGTAGTGGCTGCCCCACCAAGGCCATTTTGCTATGGCCATATCTTGACCACCACCAAAGTGCCTTTGGGTCTCTATGTAGCCCGATCTAGGCCACCAAGAAGGTGGTCTGCCCTCCCCCACCACCACTCCTTGCATGGGAAGGGGCTAGTTAAAAAAATATTATTTTTTTAATTTTTAAGTTTTATATGAGTGACATGTTGAAAGTTGATTGTTACTAACATGATGATGACTTGTTTCTAATAGTTTACAAATAGAGAAATGCTACAAGGAGGAACAATTTGATCTTAATTTATGAATACCCCTCTTTTCTTTTTGGTCCTTCTCTTCTATGAAGAGTAAGGTTTGAGTCTCTTTGCTTTGGCAAAGACGTGAAGTCTCTCAGACCTCGTCTGTAGAGTGGTATAGTATGTTAACAAACTGTTAAGAACAGAAAATGAAGATGAGAAGGAAACTGATTCTCATTTATTGATCTTCTGATTAAACAAAGGTTATATATATATACACAACTCAGGAAAAGCAGAAAAGTAAAGAACTACTGTAAAGTTAGCTTCTGATTATCTAAACAATCAATTCTGAACTTTTATGGGCAGTATGGTCGAGCCAGCTTTATCCATCATGTCCCTCATACTTCTTTGTGTGCAGCCATGTATTTCCTTAGCTGAGGTTCCTCTTTTCTGTGCCATTTCTTTTCTTCTTTTTGCTGCTGCTGCTGTCTTTTTCTTTTCTTGTACTGCAACATGCTTTATCAGCTTTATTCATCTCTTGAGTGCTGCAGTGTATTTCAGGTATGCTTTGGCTGCTTTCCTTGTGTAGAACTAGATTGCATTTTGCTTTGTCACATTGCATTCTGTAAGACTCCCCCTCAAGATAGGCATAGATGTTAGCAATACCCATCTTGGACAATAGGAACTGAAATGTAGAAGTTGGCAAGGCTTTAGTGAATATGTCTGCTAACTGGAATTTCGAAGACACATGCATTGGTGTGATAATGCCAGCCAAGACTTTTTCTTTAACAAAATGGCAATCTAGTTCTATATGCTTGGTCCTTTCATGAAAAATTAGATTCTTTGTAATGTGAATGGCTGCCTGATTATCACATAAAAGGGTAGCAGATTGGGCATGATCAACATTAAATTCTTTTAGCAAACCGAGAAGCCACATGATCTCACAACTTGTGGATGCCAGTGCCCTATATTCTGCCTCAGCTGAAGATCTAGAAACTGTTGCTTGCTTCTTAGATTTCCAGCTTATTAGTGAGTCTCCAATGAATATACAGAACCCTGTGACAGATCTTCTTGTCTCGGGGTAGGCAGCCCAATCAGAATCACTATAGGCCCTTAGATGCAAAGCTGATTTTGATGACAAGAGAATACCTTGACCTATGGATCCTTTGAGGTATTTGAGAATCCTATAGGCTGAGTGCAAATGAGATTGTGAGGGTCTGTCCATGAACTGACTTAGAACACTTACAGCATAGGTGATGTCGGGTCTGGTGATAGTTAAGTAAATTAAGCTTCCAATGAGTCTTCTATAAGCTGTAGGATCTTGGAGGATTTCTTCTGTGGTGTGGCTTAATTTATGGTTCAGTTCAATAGGTGTGGAAACTGTCTTTGTGCCAAATAGACCCGAATCTTCCAATATGTCGAGGGTATACTTCCTTTGACAAAGATTAATTCTAATTGAGGATCTAGCAACTTCCAATCCTAGGAAATACTTGAGGGATCCAAGGTCCTTAATTTTGAACTTGCTGTGAAGATAAGATTTGAGTGAATCAACTTCTTCTTGAGAGTTACTTCCAACTATAATGTCATCCACATAGACTAAGAGTGCTATAAATCCATTGGAACTGACCTTAGTGAACAAAGAGTAATCAGATTTTGATTGATGAAATCCAATGGCAGTGAGTGAATTTGAAAACTTTGAGAACCATTGCCTAGAAGCTTGTTTAAGTCCATAGAGAGACTTATTTAATTTGCATACCAAGTTCTCCCCCTCAATCTGCTTACCCTTGATGAGATAGCCTGGAGGTAATTGCATATAAATGTCCTCATCGAGATCTCCATGTAAAAAGGCATTGTGAACATCCATTTGAGTGAGGGACCAGTTTTTAATGGCTGCTATGGCAAGGAAAACTCGAGCTGTGGTGAGTTTTGCAACTGGACTGAAGGTCTCTTGGAAGTCAAAACCTTCTTTTTGAGTGTATCCTTTGGCCACAAGTCTTGCTTTGTGTCTTTCCAAAGATCCATCTTATTTCAGCTTGGTTTTATAAACATATCTGCAGCCAATGGCAGTCTTGTTGGAGGGCAAGGTGGTGAGAGTCCATGTATTGTTTTCTTCTAGAGCATGGAGTTCAGCTTTCATGGCATCTTGCCAATGCTTAAACCTGACAGCTTCATTATAGGACTGAGGTTCATGGAGTAATGAAAGTGAAACAGAGAATGACTGGTGAGAGGGAGAGAGATTTTTGTAAGTTATGTAATCATGAAAAGGATGGATTGTGGAGGATGGAAGGAAGGGTTGAGATGCTGCAAGCTGGCAATGATATTGATGAAGATAAGCAGGTTGGTTCCTATTTCTGGTGGACCTTCGAAGAGGGAAAGGGTCAGGGTGAGAGGAGGTGGCAGGTGAAGGAAGTGTGGGAGCAGTAGGTGAGGGAAGAGTAGAGGTGTCATCTAGTGAAGGAGGCTCTTCATGAGCTGGTGAAGAAGGTTCTTCACAAATGTGTGATTGAGTGGGAGTTTGAGAACTTTGGGGAAAGGAGAAGATGTCATCTGGTGGTGCAGGAGGAAGGACCAGGTTATTTGGGAAGAAGGATAGGTCATTGTCTGAAGGAGAACCAGATTTGAAGGGGAAAATGGTTTCATGAAAAATCACATTTCGAGAGATGAAGGTAGAGTGAGATTCAATGTCATACAGCTTATAACCTTTAACATTAGCAGGATATCCTAAGAAAATGCAAGGTTTAGCTCTATGTTCAAATTTGGTTCTGTTGTGGTTTAGAGTACTAGCATAAGTTAGACAGCTAAAGGCCCTAAGATGAGAATATGAAGGTGGTGATGAGAAAAGCATCTCATATGGGGATTTATTGGAGAGGAGAGGTGTGAGGACTCTATTAATAATATAGGCTGCTGTTAAGATAGCATCCCCCCAAAATTGGATTGGCAATGATGCTTGAAAGAGAAGGGCTCGGGCAACATTCAAGAGATGTTGGTGTTTTCTCTCAACAATACCATTTTGTTGAGGGGTATACACACATGATGTTTGGTGAATGATGCCATATTTTTTGTAAAAATCAGTCATAGCGAATTCAAGTTCATTGTCAGTTCTGATTTGCTTAATGTTTTTGTTGAATTGGGTTTGTATGAGATGGAAGAAAGATTGTAGGAGGGATCTTGTGTCTGATTTCAGTCTCATTAGGAAAACCCAAGTAACTCTAGAATAATCATCCACAATGGTCAAAAAATAATGAAATCCTTGAAGGGAAGCATGGGAGTATGGACCCCATATATCACAATGGATTAAATCAAAAGGAAATGAACTACTTGAAACACTTGAAGGGAATGAAAGCTGTTTTTGTTTAGCCAAATGACAAACTGTACAATGAGATTTTTCTTTGGACTTTACATTAGGTACATTAGAATGAATTAAATTCATTCTTTGAGAGGATAAATGTCCTAATCTGCAGTGCCATAAGTCAAAATCTTGATGTACAGCAGCTTGGTTGACTCGAGTTAGACTAGATGGGCTTGAAGATGGAATATTGGTGTTGTCTGGAGGTGAAGACAGCAGGTAATAGAGACCAGCATGGACTTTAGCAAGTCCAATCGTCATCCATGAAGAGAGGACCTGAATGAAACAAAGGTTATTTAAGAAAAACAGACAAGTGTCTGGCCTTTGAGTAAGCTTACTGACTGAGATGAGATTGAAAGCAAAAGAGGGAACACACAGGACATCAGTAAGAAGAAGAGAGTCTGAAAGTTTAACAGTGCCTATGTGTGTGACTCGAGCCTTTGTACCATTTGGAAGTTGTACAAAAGCTTGAATGCAGCAGGAAGAATCAGTAAAAAATGAGGTGGAGCACACCATGTGATCAGTGGCTCCTGTGTCCATGATCCATGGTGTATTATGAAAAGCATCATGCTGATCTTGTGAAAGAGCAGTGAGTTCATCATGACTTGTGACATTGAAAAGAGAGGGGTCATGAGAGATGCTAGGATAGGAAAAATAGTGATGATTACCTGCTAGATTGGAGTGAGATGTTGTCGAAGGGGCAGGTTCTGAGCTAATAGGTGAGGGTTGCACAGGTGGTGGCAGGAGTGGTTTATTGTGTCCTAATGTCAGCTGAGGGAATTGAGCATTGACAAGAGCCACGAGGTGTTGTGCTTGTGCTTGAGAGAGGGTCAACTGAGAAGTGCTTGGTGCAAGAGATGCATGACCTGCAGCAACAACTTGATCCACAATGGAACCATCAAGAGCAACCTGATTTGCAGAGTGAGTAGCAGGTTTTCCAAAACCATTTCCAAACTTAGATTTAGTAAATTTGAAAGTGGGTGGAAATCCTATTAGTTTGTAGCATTTCTCCTTTGTGTGTCCCATCTTCCCACAATGTCCACAAACCAAATCTGTTTTCTCCTTTTTCTTCGAGAAATTTTGATAAGCAAGCAAGGCAGATGATTCTGAGGTAGGAACAGTTATGTTTCTTGCTTGTCTTTGCCTTTCTTCTTGTAAAATAAGTGAGAAGGTCTTATCTAGAGAAGGCAAGGGGCTCAACAAGATAATTTGCCCTCTAACAGCATCATAGCTATCATTTAAACCCATTAAAAATTTGAAAACATAGTCCCTTTGCTGAACTTCACCAACATTCTTTAAAGCATCACATGTACATAAACCACAAGTGCAACAGGGAAGTGGTCTATAGCTATGCAGCTCTTCCCAAATGGCATTAAGTTGGGTGAAGTAGTCACTTACAGAAAGATGCCCTTGAACTATGCCACTGAGTTTGTGTTGAAGGTGATATATCCTAGCTTCATCAGGCTGTGCAAAACGCTCTTTAAGTTTATCCCATACCTGTTTAGCTGAAGTCATAAAGAATACATTAGATGCTATGTCTTTGGAAACTGAATTTAAAATCCAAGCAAGCAGGATATTGTTGCATCTTAACCAAGATACATAAGAAGCATCTGCAAGATCAGGAGTGTTGATGGTGCCATCCAGGAATCCAGACTTATTTTTTATTGAAATGGAGAGAAGGAAAGATCTACTCCAAGAAATGTAATTGGAACCAGTCAAGGGTGGTGAAACAATGACAGTGTTTGCATTGTCACTGTGATGCAAGAAATAAGGGCTATTTGGATCTTCTGTAGGAGAAGAAGAAGAGGAAGATGAGGAAGCCATAGGTTCAATGAAAGATGATTAAAAATCGAGAAGAAACTTGCAAGAAATTATTCCTGCTCTGATACCATGTTAACAAACTGTTAAGAACAGAAAATGAAGATGAGAAGGAAACTGATTCTCATTGATTGATCTTATGATTATACAAAGGTTATATATATATACACAACTCAGGAAAAGCAGAAAAGTAAAGAACTACTGTAAAGTTAGCTTCTGATTATCTAAACAATCAATTCTGAACTTTTATGGGCAGTATGGTCGAGCCAGCTTTATCCATCATGTCCCTCATACTTCTTTGTGTGCAGCCATGTATTTCCTTAGATGAGGTTCCTCTTTTCTGTGCCATTTCTTTTCTTCTTTTTGCTGCTGCTGCTGTCTTTTTCTTTTCTTGTACTGCAACATGCTTTATCAGCTTTATTCATCTCTTGAGTGTTGCAGTGTATTTCAGGTATGCTTTGGCTGCTTTCCTTGTGTAGAACTAGATTGCATTTTGCTTTGTCACATTGCATTCTGTAAGATAGTATGGTTGATGGTGAATTATTTACCTTTTGGAAATGTTTAAGCCTTACAAAGGAGGGGAAGGTTTAAGCATTATAGAGGAGGAGCACATTATTAATCTCTCTGAAAGTGTTCTTCAAACTCCAGAGAATAGGGGAAGCAATGTCTCTTGGCAATGATCATATCAGACAGAGGGGTGAACAAAGAAAGTTCCCGGTCCACAATGTCTCAAGTGTGGAAACCTGAAGGGTGGATTATTTTTAAAGAGATTGGGGAGAATCGGTTTCTTACAGACTTTCAGAAGGTGGAAGGCAAAACAAAGATCATGGTTGGTAGGCCTTGGTCCTTTGATAAGTCTCTAGTTGCTCTACAAGACTTCGAAGGCAACACTGCACCAAATGATATTGCTTTCTCCCAAGAACATTTTTGGGTGCAGTTTCATAACTTTCACTTAGCAGGCATGTCTAAGGAAGTTGGAGAACAGATTGGCTCTACAATAGGACAGGTTCTTAAAGTAGATCTTGACAAGGAAGGTACAGGTTGGGATAAATTTCTAAGAGTCAGAATTGATATTGATATTACCAAACCTCTTGCACGAGGAAGATGGTTAAACATTAGTTGAAAGTTGCACTAGATTGCTTTCAAATATGAAAGGCTACAAAACTTTTGTTTCAAATGTGGTGTGTTGAAACACATTGGCGGGAGTTGTTACAAGGCTATCAAAGACAAACAGATGGATGCCTCTCCTCAGCAACAATATAGCCCTTGGCTTAGGCCGCAGCCTATCAAATTTAGCTCTTTTGGTTCAAAAAAGCATGGTGGTAGTATGGGAGGTACACCACCGTAGACATGGCGGCAACAACATTTTGACAGAGAAGAAAGCAATGGCACCAAATTAGGCTAGGGGGAAGATGTGCAGCAAAATGAGGCACAATCTAAGGCTCTTAATGCAGAATTGGTAAATATTGATTGTGATGATATTGCCAACTCTCGGATGGAAGGTCAAAATAATAATCTCAGAAGGAATGATATTTCACAGGATGCTACTTACTAAAATGGGAAGCTGTCTTTTAAAGGAAACTTTCTTAGGTAGGATAGCTCTGACTCCAACGAAGATGGGCAGGTTGACACCTCACCAGGTAAAAATCCCTATGCCAAAATGGATATTGAATCACCTTTATTAGTGCCTTCCAATGTTCCTATCTCCAACGAGGACACAAATGTCAATAGCACAGTCAGCACTGTAAAGTCCACTCATGCTAATGCTTGTGCTAACGANTAGACATGGCGGCAACAACATTTTGACAGAGAAGAAAGCAATGGCACCAAATTAGGCTAGGGGGAAGATGTGCAGCAAAATGAGGCACAATCTAAGGCTCTTAATGCAGAATTGGTAAATATTGATTGTGATGATATTGCCAACTCTCGGATGGAAGGTCAAAATAATAATCTCAGAAGGAATGATATTTCACAGGATGCTACTTACTAAAATGGGAAGCTGTCTTTTAAAGGAAACTTTCTTAGGTAGGATAGCTCTGACTCCAACGAAGATGGGCAGGTTGACACCTCACCAGGTAAAAATCCCTATGCCAAAATGGATATTGAATCACCTTTATTAGTGCCTTCCAATGTTCCTATCTCCAACGAGGACACAAATGTCAATAGCACAGTCAGCACTGTAAAGTCCACTCATGCTAATGCTTGTGCTAACGAGATCACCAAGAAAAGTAGTTGGAAAAAGAAGGGCTAGAGCTTTGTCTCTAAATACTAATGAAGGTTCACTAGCTGAAGTAGTGGTGAGTAAAAAAAAGAGAACATGAAGTGGGTGAGGAGGAGCTTCTGGTTGCTCCAAGTGTCAAGAAACAGAAGAACAAGCTCATACCTGCAAGGAACAAAACTCAAAACTCAATGGTGGAGGTTGTTAAGCATCCCCACCAACAACAATGATTGCCTAAGTTGGAACTATCGAGAGCTTGGAAACCCTCGAACAGTTCGAGAAGTTCACCATTCGGTGAACACTAAGCTCCCAAATTTTGTTTTCCTTGTTGAGACTAAGGGCAGGTTTGGAAGCCAAGAATTTTAAAAAATTCTCATCTCATTTCAACTCATCATTACACCTTTTTTCAAATTCTCATATAAAATATAATAAACAATTCAACTTTTTCAAATCCCAATACACCTTTTTCAAATCCCAATTCAATTTTTTCAAATTTTAAAACTAAAAAATAATATTTTAAACTCTAAAACAAAACACAAAATTCTCATCTCACCTCCCAAACTTACCCTAAATGCAAGAGATGGAAAACAGAAAAAGTTAGGCATCAGTTGGGTCTTAATAGAAGTTTCACTGTGGACAACTTAGTTAGAAGTGGTGGATTAGCTTCCTTTTGGAAGGACCACGATGATGTTAATCTAGAATCTTATACTAAAAGTCACATTTCTCTGAGAGTAACCCATCTAGACACGAGCAATACATGGATTTTGACAGGCTTTTATGGAAGTCCTCTAACTGCCAAAAGACCAAAATGCTAGAAATTACTTAAAGCTCTTAAGCCAACTGCTAATTTGGCCTGGCTTTGTACATGAGATTTTAATGAGATTCTCAGTCAACATGAAAAGTTTGGAGCAACAATATGACCTTATAAACAGATGGAAGAATTCAGAGAGGCGATTGTGGAATGTGATCTTAGTGACCTCGGTTATCATGGTTCCAAGTTCACTTCTCAACCAACAGGAATTTATATTTGTTTGCATTCCTTAGAGGCTTCAGTTACGGGCAGATATGAACTCAAAACTGCTCCAAGATATTAGTAATAAAGAGATTGAAGAGGCTATCTTACAAATGAATGGACTGAGCTCACCTGGACTTGATGGGTTTCCAGCAGCTTTCTACCAGAGTTATTGGCAAACAATAGGGAAAGGGGTGTGTGCAACTGTGTCTGTAGCCTTTAGAACTAATTCCTGGGCAGATGAATTAAATGATACATATATTGCTTTGATTCCCAAGGTTTCCAAACCTACCAAAGTTTCAAAATTTAGGCCCATAAGTCTCTATAATGTGCAGTACAAGATAATTTCTATGGTACTAGCAAATAGATTGAAAGACATACACTACCATCAATAATCTCCCCTGCTCAAAGTGTTTTTGTTCTAGGCAGGCTGATTTCTGACAATGTAATTGTTGCATATGAGTCCATGCATACTACGAAGTGCAAACTTAGTGGAAGGAATGGATTTATGGCTCTCAAGCTAGACATGAGCAAAGCTTATGATAGAATAGAATGGTCTTTCCTTGAAGCTGTAATGAAGAAAATGAGTTTTGCAAGTAGATGGATTGAACTCATCATGAGATGTGTTTCAACAGTTTCATATTCTTTGCTCATCAATGGAAGTCCTCAAGGAAGTTTAAACCATCTAGAGGTATTAGACATGGTGATCCTCTCTCACCTTATCTTTTCATTCTTTGCTCTGAAGCCCTTAGTAACTTGCTTAACCAAGCTAAAGATGCAGGTCATATAGCTGGAATTCCATTAGCTCGAAGGCAGGTCCATATCAATCACCTTTTTTTGCAAATGATGGTTGGTTTTCTATAAAGCCAACTCTCCGGAGTGGAGCAGATTGCTAAGATTACTGCAGACCTATGAGATGGCCTCTAGCCAAAGACTTAACAAGGAGAAAACATCCATCTTTTTCAACAAAATTACCAAGGAAACTATAAAGGATGTCACTAGCATAGTTGGATTCAGAGCCACATAATCCTATAAAAAATATCTTGGCCTTCCAACAATGGTAGGCAGATCTCGAGCTAGATCTTTCAGCAATATTCTGGACAAAGTCTGATCTTAGTTTAGCAATTGGAAGATGAAGTTCCTCTCACAATCTGGTAAAGAAATTTTGCTCAAGTCTATGACCCAAGCAATCCCCACTTATTGTGTGGAGGTCTTTAAGATCTCCAAGTCTATATTGTTGGAGATCAATAGGCTCATGCAGGGTTATTGGTAGGGACATAAAGAAAAAGAAAGGAGGATACACTGGATCTCATGGAATCAGATGGGTAAAAGGAAGGCAGTGGGGGGCCTTGGATTTAGAGGTCTGGAGTATTTTAATCTAGCTATGCTTGCCAAACAAAACTGGAGATTAATGCAAAATCCTACTTCTCTTGCTGCTTAAGCACTGGCCCTAAAGTATTTCCCAAGAAGGGATTTTCTGCATGCAAAGCTAGGCAATAATCCATCTTACTTATGGAGAAGCTTCATGGCAGCTAGGTCTCTTGTTGAAGAAGGATTAATATGGGGAGTTGGAAATGGAGAGTCCATCAAGATCTGGTCTGATAAGTGGGTTCCAAAACCTACATCTTTTAAAATTCAAAGCCAGGTTTCCATACTACCAGAAGATGCCTAGGTAGCTGACCTAATAGATCCTGACACTAAAAAGTGGAATGTGTAGCTGATTAAAGATGTTTTCTCGAGTGAAAAGGTTGATATCATTTGCAAAATGGCAATAAGTCCTTGTGGCAGTAATGACAAACAGATTTGGAGATGCACAAAAAAAGGAATGTTCACTATCAAATCTGCCTATCATCTGCAAGTGGAGCTAGCATAAAAGGACAAAGGTTAGTCATCTGGTGGTTCTTCCTAAGAGGAGAAATGGGTTGTGTTGTGGGGATTAGAAGTACTAGTGTAGAAAAGCTATTTATCTGGAAAACCTGTCATGATGGTCTGCCTACAAAGTTCAAGCTATTCAGGAGGAATGTGATTGATAACCCAATGTACCCAATCTGTGAACAATCAGAGGAGACAATTGAGCATGCTTTATGCACTTGTGTATCAGCCAGGGAAGTATGGTCCCAATGCTCAAAGAAATTATATGAGTGTAGAATGGTCAACCAGAGCTGTTTCTATTCGATAATCTAGACAGAGAGGAACTGATGGAGATTGTAGTGGTTATATGGAGGTTATGGAAGAGTAAAAACGAATTTGTTTTCCAAAATGTATTCACACATCCTCACTCTTTGTTCAAACAAGTCTCTCAAAGGATGTAGGATCTCAGATCTTTCCACCAGAAGGCACCAACTCCTACTACAATATCTCTTGCAAGTAGCTATCAATGTGAGGCACCCCCGAAGGATGTGATAAAGATAAATTGTGATGCGGCTGATGACATGCACAAATGCAGAATTGGCATAGGAGCAGTTGCAATGGTTGTGAAGGACAAGTGCTTGCCACAATGAGGATGAACAGGTCTCTTTATCCAGATCCGTTATTAGTAGAATCATATGCTGCTTTTCATGCATCTGTTATGGGTCTTTAACTGGGTTTTTAGAAAATCATCCTGGAAGGAGATGCTCTCTAAGTGTTGTCAAGGCTATTAAGGGTACAAACCATGGGTGTGACTGCAAAGGCATGATCATATCTGATGTGCATAAAATTCTCTCACAGTTTGAAAGCTGGTTTGTTAGACATATTAAAAGAGAGGCCAATAGTGTTGCTCATGCTTTAGGGAAGAATGCTTTGACTATTTCAGATGTTATTATTAACATAGAAAAAATTTCTGATTGTATTCAAGCTCTTTTATAGAGAGTTATTAATAAGATTCTATTTCCCTTCAAAAAACAAATTTTTTTTTATCTTAATTTATTAATTTGTATTTAACCATAAAGAAAAATGCAATTATGACAACTATAATAATGACTTCTTATAAAGGGTTTATATAGCTTCTTAATTAGGGGCTCCGCTTTCTCTGTCACTTTTTTTTTTTTTTTATCTGTCCTAACACATTGTAACAAAAAGGAAAAAAAAAACATATACTAATATGTAACGTATAATATATTTTTAATGAAATTTCTTTCCTTGTACTCTTGTGGATAATAGGCATAGTATCAATTAGCTATACCCATATCTCATTTATATTAGAATAATACTATATACCATACCATTATTTTTATAAATGCGACATTTTTTATCGTCATTAAATCATCTCTTATTCTTTTAGAAAGAAAATTTAAAAATTGATGAACAATGTCATTTCATTGTATTGAGAGAAGGATATGATGAGAGAAGGATATGATGGTAGTGCAGTTGGTAGATTTTTTTCTTTTAATTTGAGCTATTTCATTTTATTTTATAATATTTATGGTTGTGTGTCTCCTTCTTCGGTATTATTATCATTATCCACTATGATTGTGTGTCCCTGTTCTCTAATTAAATATTTATTATCATATAAATTAAAATTCATCAAAGTCAAACAAAATTTAAAAATAATAATTTGATTAAAGAGTTGTGTAGAAATAATAAAATAATTATATTGATATGATTTTGTCTTCCCAATCTTCCTTTGCTCAATGTAAGCCCAGAAAGGCAGAAACCCAGCAAGAGCATTTGCCACCGTCAACTTTTGGTTCTAAATATTATTATAACTAGCCTATAACACAATGTGCGTCATGCGGGCTTTTATTTTCTTAAGATATTTGGATAGTGAGTTGGCATCAGATGAGTTGAATAAAATATTGTTATAATATTATTTTTTAATATTATTATTTTTTTAAGAATTGAAAAGTTGATTTGTTTATTATATTTTGTGAAGAAATTTTAGAAAATTGAAATGATGAGATGAGATGAAACATTTTTACTATCCAAACAAGACATGTAACAGCCGGCCAAAAATTCATCCCTAATTCAAGAGATGAATTTCTTTAAGCTTTAGGAATCTCGTAAAAACGAATTAACTCAATCGCATAGATTTTAGTCTGTCAGTGTAGTTAAGGGTCAGAAGTGTGATTTTATTTATTTGTGATACCTAGACGTGTCAAAATGAGATACGGTTTAGGCCATTGGACTTAGAGAAATATTTAAGATTTTATGCCACAATAAACTCATTTTTAGTTTTTGGACCAAACGCTTGATCGAAAACGTGTTTTGATTATTTTGAAACACTTTGAAACTAAAATTTGATAAATGATTTGCACTATGAGGTCAGTATGTATATTTAGGATTTTATAGTACAAAGTTATTTTTCCCTTTTCTTAGAGTGAATAGTAACCTCGATAATAGCACCTAGAGCAGTGTTTTCAAAATCACAATGTGGATGTCCAAATTAAGTTAGGAAAGTTTTATTTGGATACTTGGTAAGATCTTACACACACATGGTGAATAATATTGGACACTTGATACAAAAAGGAACCATGAGAAGGAAAAAGTGAAAGAAATCAAGTTTTGTGATCATGTCACCTAAACAAAACATTATTCCATCCAACCATTCAATTTGTTCCAAACCAAATAGGGTTTCAACTCTAATGAAACTCTAAATACTTGAAATTCAATTGAAAATCCAAATGTTTGGTTGAAACCGAAACCCCTAAACAGTTTTCCCAAACCCCAAACTTGTTTCCAAACACTAAATGGATCCAGTTTCTACTATTGTATTTAATCAATTGATTAAATCATTTTTACATATTATTAACCAATCAAATTCATAATATGACACCATTATTCAACACTTTAAACTTTAAAAATTTTATTGGACCAAGACAAACTGGATTTGGACTTGATAACATCTCAAACCCTAGACAAACCCTCTTTAAACCCCCAAATTGAAGCTCATTCGGTTAAGGCCCACGAAATTGTTCCACCTTGGCAAGGCTTGTGAAGGAATTTCCCCCCCTTCCATGGCTGACCAACCTCTATCCAATGCAGCCCCCAATTGTACTTGATGTGAGACCAAAATCCACCTCATCACCACCCATCCACACAACAATTCTAGACAACCAATACCATGGGCTGGTTGATCCCTTGTTTTGGTCAAAACCACCATCACTCAAGTATCACTCAAGCCCTCTCTTCACCCTTCAGATTGTGTAAGAGGCGTTCAGATCATTTCCTTTTCATTTCTTCCCTTTTCCCACACGTTTCTTGGAGAGAAACTTAGAAGCTCTCTCAGACAGCTTTCTGAACCCCTTTTACTTGCCATTTTTGAAGCCTTTGTAAATATTTTCTCACAAAGTTTCATTCTCAAAAGTTTTTTCTTGTAGAGTCTAGCTTTTTTGGGTACCTTTTGTATTA
>QEOT01009560.1:29771-58850 GCA_003123785.1 Pterocarya stenoptera
TGGAGATGTTTTTAAAAAGAGTCAAAACCTTGAGATTCAAGGTTTATGTTTTAGTAATTAAAAAAGTTGGAACTTTTTGTTAAAAAATTTTGTGAAGTAGATTTTGTTGGTTGTTTTAGTCTGATTTCTAAGCATAGGATGTGATGTTCTATATTGCAATATTTTGGTTTAAGCATAAGTTATGAGGTTGGATAGAATTGCAAAAAATAAAAAATAAATAAAGAAAATGGCCTATGAAGTGTTTTGGCCTTGATGTGATTTTTATGATTGTGAATTGTTTTCAATTTTTCTAATTAAATATTTAGATTTAAAACAAAATTTATATAAGGAATATAAATTTTGATGACTTTTAGAATTAGAATGTAAAATCCTCAAAACAATATATCGAACATGATATAGATAAATTACAAAACACTCTTAACTGCATTTATAATTATAAGGCAAACCAACCAACCAAGTTTAAAATGAAATGAAGAAGAATAAAAAATCTAAAGTCCGGGAAATTCAAACACGCAAAGAAAATTATAAAATTAATATCCAATAATTAGATAACATACAACATTCAAAGCCAGCCTTCAAAGGAATCAAATGGCAGTGGAATAAGAAAAGGGTAAAGCTCTTTTTCAAATAATCTTGAGCCTAAATTTATGGTTTTGAATAAATTGAACTCATCTCCTAGCAGTAAACAAAACCATTAGCCGCTATTATTAATAACATTTTAACCAAGATTACAAAAAATATATTTCTATATATATATATATGCAGATGTATATTTAAATAAATATAATATTTTACATACATAGAAGCAAGAAAATCTCTACCAACATACTTTCTGCATACGTATCTTAGCATTAGCATAGGCTTCATCAAAGCTATCTTTAAAATTTGATGAAAAGTATATGATTTTCATAAATTTAAAACCTCTCTAACCATAATTCCACATTGAATTAGTCAAAATAATAATATAAGATTATTTTTTAATAATAATTCTTTTATATTTTACAATTACATTAACTATATATTAATTAATAATATTTTTTTAATTAGTGAAAGTGAAATGATGTTCGAGGGAAGTGAAAATTGTGAGAAATAAAAACTGAAAAGCAAAACAATTGAGGTAATTTTTATAATAAAATATTATTTTTGGAGATGAACAGTATATATTCAAATTTAGAAATATACAGTATTTCCACATGCTTATATCAGACTTGGTTAAGCAGTGTTATCATTTTCCAGACTTCAAAACGCTTATGATTTCTAAACTTTCTTGACTATTTTCTTTCTTAGTAGCGTCCAAATAATCATTTTCTTGTAAACGAAAATTCAAACAACTAGGAAAGAAATTCCACTACAAAGTCAACAAACTGAAATCACATTCAAAATGACGCAATTGAATCCTCTGTTATGGTCTGCTCTTGTGTGTATTTTGAAATTAAATATAAACTGTAATAGGCTCTTCGAGGGGCCTCACCTCCAACAAGTTGATTGTAGAGATACTCAACCTCTTCAACGATGAATGGATTACATATTTATAAACGAAAGGAAATGGACTCCAGTCAAATAATTAACCGACCACCACTCTACTGGATCCACTACTTAACTGCAAATAATAAAGATAAGGTTGAGCCCGTGACATAACCCATTACGCCCACAACGTATTTAACTATTCCACTACTACCAGACTGGTTAGGTTTAGATATTGAGATAATATGAGAATTTTTGAAAATTTTGTAAATAATGTTAAGATGAAAGTTTAAAATATTATTTTTTAATATTATTATTGTTTTGAGATTTGAAAAAGTTGAATTAGAATTTGAAAAAATTGAATTGTTTATTATATTTTATATAGAAATTTGAAAAAGATGTAATGATGAGATAAGATGAGATAGAAATGAAATTTCTCATCTTTACTCCAAACATAACCTCAAGTAAACGGAAAGACGAATAAGCAAAGTGACCCAACAGCCCATAGACACAACCCAGCCCACGTAAGCCCACAGACAGGCATCCACATAAGTAGAGTTCCCTTCGAGGCTCATAACATCCTCTCCAACGGCTACGCAACAAATGTGCCTTTTATCAAACATGTGTAATGCATAGAATATATATCATAAATAGTCTCTATATAATTTCCCATACAACTTGTATGACTTTAACGTTCAAATTGTAGTCCTTATATATAGACACACACACACACACGAAAGACACTCAGACTCATTTGTTTAATTTTCCTTTGAACGTCAGCCCCACCTCAATATATCTTCCAACCCGATGGCATCTCCACACCCAAAACTTAGTTTAATGCATAAATGTATTGTGACTTGGTCTTGTGGTGGGACTTGAATCATCTACTCGTATTTGGAATGCTCAAATGGTTGGAAGGATTCGGAAAGAGCAAGACAAAGTGGCATTAATTTGAGAGAGAACAAGTGGAGGAGAAAGTGAAATGAAGTAAAGCACTTTCGCTGAAGTTAAATAAACTGATCAAAATCGATATGTCAATAAACAATGCAGTCTATTTGCGGTTTGAAACAATACACAAGTTGAGATTGGTGACTTTTGATGGAATCTTGCACCAAGATAATCGATTTATAACTTTATACGTAAGAAATGAAATAAAACCTAAAAATTACAATCGGTTTATATCAATGAAACACTGCTTTTAAAAGGATCACCAATGCAACACTTCGATATTTATTTTATTTGTCAGTTATCACCAACAATAACCTACTTGAATGGAAAGAGTGTCACGTCGAGATTACATGATTTCGCTTTTATATATAGTAATAGATTAGAGTAGTGCTAGTGATCTAGCAGGCCGCATGCATAACCTTTGTAGAGTTTTTTTAAAATATTTTTTTAATATTTTTAATCATTAAGAAAAAAATAAAAAAGAAACTTTACTAATAATCATTTTCTTAAGCATAAAAGAAAAATAAAATAAATAAAATATTCGAGCGAGAACTAAGTAGTACGTATTTTCCTTATAACTAGTGGTAGGTGGGTGTCCTTGTTACGACGCGGTGGTGATGTGTGAATCATTTGCGCAATGGAAAGTGGTAACTTGCACTCCAATGCAGCTTCACTTGAATTGCAAATTTTCATGTAGACCAAGGGTCAATTTCCTGATAAATCCCTTTGCTGAGTGCAATATCTTTTGGGCTTGGCTTTGTTTTTTTTTTTTTAAAGCCTCCCATGTGGTCCTCTGAGATCTAAGTAAATGAGATTTTCTCCGTGTTAACATACAGAGGAGATTTTTTTGCCTTCACTAGTCCTAATCAACCATATTAGCTTTAAAATAACTTCTTTTTTCACTTGTTCTTGCTTTCCATGTAATTTTCCAAGACTATGTCAGCCTACTTGATGTAATCAAATTATATATATGTCTCATGTTAAACTTTTGGTTTGATTTCCCTAGAAAATCATTTGTCTTCTCTAATGTGGTTCACTTTATCTAAGATGAGGTTCACTTCATCTATTAAGCATAAGTAATTGCTCTTAATAAATAAAGTGATTGATCTTGCTATTTTGTTATGGATGAAATAATGAGGGTAACCCAAAAGTTGTAGTAGTAATAAGTAAGAGTCCCTAGTCTTGCCTATATAAAGAGGCTTGTGATTTCTATTAGACTCACCCATAAAATTCTAAGGCAAAAGACTAGAAGTCACTTTCCTACATAAAACATATATACTCTCTCTTGTAGATTTTTCAGTTCTCAAACCCAAATGGCTGGAGGTAAAAAAATTCTACAGATCTCTTGTTTTTTAGAAGTTTTGCAGTTGGGATCAGAGCTATACCTTTCAGCTTTGTGTTTGAATTATTAGCATTTCAATTTTGTTCATATAGTGGGTTTCTAAAATCTAGTTTTGTTCTTTGTTTTATTCTCTTGGTGTGATTAATGGATTTTTTTCATAATCTGTATCGCAAGAGAGTAGCCAGGTCATGATTTGGAGTGCATTTTTTCCAAAAAAATAAATTTTTGACAACAGATGTCTTTTCACGTGTATTGGAATAATGTTATCCATTTAATCCATGATTTGTGGTCCTTTGGTCAAACATTTGTGGGTTTGATGAATGAATCTTTAATAATTTCGGAGATGAGCTTGACTTTTGGCTTTTAAGTTTTTGTCTTTGAATTCATGTCCGGGTGGTTATGTGCTCATAACTATATTAATGGATTTCAAATGTATGTTTTGACTTTGGGCTTAATTTCAAGCTTTATACATATTGATGGGCTTTTGAGCTAGTTTACAGTTAATAGATTTTTACCTATTTTAGTAGATTCTCAATTGTATTTCTTTTGAATAATGACAGTAATGCTATAACGTCCTTATTTTTTAAAAGAATACATAAATAAGTTTGGAATCTCATTGTAACTAAATCATAAGTTTTAAGGATTTATCCCTACAGAAAAATATTTAATTTTTGTGATTTAATTAGTATAAGAAAATGATTTTCAGTATTGACAGTAAAATTAGTCTTCTGCCTACAGGTGTGGATAGTTTTATTTGTTAATATTCAGAATAATTTATCTTATAAATAAAAATAAGTAAATTTATGCTGTTATGTAACATTTTTCTATAAGAAGGTTAAAATTTACTTAAATTCATAGCATTAAAGTTTTTCTTGGTTTTGCAGCTGTTGTTCCACAATCCTTAGGTGATGGTGTTTATTTTATTCCAATGCTTGATAGTACTAATTATTTTGACTGGAAAGATTTGGTTCTTTTTACCTTGGAGTATATAAACCTTGACTATGCACTCCGTGTGGAGCAACCACCTACTACCATGGATAAGGCTACACAAGAAGTCATAAAAAATGGCCAATGGTGGGAGCAATCTAATCGCCTAAGTCTAATACTCATAAAGTCTCGTATGAGTAAGAGCATTAGAGGTTCTATTGGTGACTACGCTACAATTAAGGAATTTATGCAAGCAATTGAAGAACAGTTTGTTTGCTCTGACAAGGCTTTAGCTAGCACTCTTATCAGACAATTCACTACTAAAGCCTTTGACAGTTCTAAGAGTATGCGTGCATACATTACGAAAATGAGAGACATTGTTTCTCAACTTAAGGGCTTAAAGATAGAGATATCTGAGCCGTTCTTGGTCCATTTCATTCTTGACTCACTACCATCTAAGTATGGGCCTTTTAAGATCTCTTATAACACACATAAGGAAAATTGGTCAGTTACCGATCTTCTGACGATCTGTGTGCAAGAAGAGGAAATGATGAAACATGATCGATCTGAAAGTGCAAATATGATGGTGAATGATAAAGTTAATATTGAGAAAGGCCAAGGTGGACCTCAAAAGAAAATGAAGCATAATGTGCCATCAAAATCCAATGAATCTAATAGCAAAAATGTGATCTGCTTCTTTTGCAAGAAAGAAGGCCATGTAAAGAAGAGTTGCATCAAGTATAAAGAGTGGCTTAAAAAGAAAGGTAGCTATATCTCTCTTGTGTGTCATGAATCCTTTTTCATTGATGCTCCTAAAAATTCATCGTAGATTGACTCCGATTCTTCAATTTATATTGTGAATACATTGTAGGGTTTTATCACCAAAAGGAAACCAACAATAAGTGAATTTTGAGTTTTTACCTGGAATAAAGGGCATTCACAAGTTGTTGCAGTTGGTTTTTAGATTAATTCTCAAATCAGGACATGTTTTAGATTTAAATAATGCATTTTATATTCCAAAATTTTGTAAAAATTTAATTTCTGTTTCCAAACTTAATATCAAAGGTTACAATTTCTTTTTTGAGAATACTATGTCTATTTTTAAGAATAAAATTCATGTTGGTTTTGGAATTTTATTTGATAACTTGTTTAAATTAGATATTCATCCCGATTTTGAGGATCTCTCCCTACATTTAATTGGCATTAAGAGAAACTTTTTGAATGAAAAATCTTCTCTACTATGACATAAGAGATTGAGACACATCTTAATAAAGAAGATGAAACGGTTAGTAAAAGAAAGGGTCTTATAGGATCTCGATTTTACTGACTTCAAGATTTGTGTAGATTGCATAAAAGGCAAGCAGACCAACAAGAATTCTAAAGGTTCAAGAAGGAGCTCAAGTGTTCCTGAAATTATACACACAGATATCTGTGGACCATTTCATACCCCTTGCCTGAATGATCAACGATATTTTATCTCATTTATTGAAGACTATCTAGGTATATGTATCTTTATATTTTAAACGAGAAGACTCAAGCATTAGATGCTTTTAAAGCCTATAAAGCAGAAGTAGCGAATCAAAATGAAAAGAAAATCAATATCGTAAGATCTGACAAAGGAGGGGAATATTATGGTAGATACACAGAATAGGGACAAATGAATGGTCCATTTGGAAATTTCCTTCAGGAGGAAGGTATTGTTGTCCAATATTCAATGTCTGGCATATCACAGCAAAATGGTGTTGCAGAAAAAAGGAACCGTACGTTAATGGATATGGTAAGGAGCATGATTAGTAAATCTAACATGCAACTTTCCTTGTGAAGTGAAGCTCTTAAAACTACAGTGTATATATTGAATAGGATTCCATCCAAGTCTGTCTCTAAGACACCTTTTGAGTTGTGGAAGGGGTGGAAATCTAACTTAAATCATATACACATATGGGGATGTCCTGCTGAAGTTAGGATTTATAATCCTAGCATAAAGAAGTTAGACCCAAGGACAACTAGCGGTTTCTTTATTGGGTATTCAAGTAATTTCAAAAGATATAGATTTTATTGTCACAGTCATAGTCCTAGAATTGTCGGATATAAAAATGCAAGGTTTCTTAAGAATGTTGAACCTAGTGGGAATATGAATCCTCAAGAGGTCAATTTTGAGGAAACACCTAAACATGTTACTTTGCCTTTTTTTGCAGAAAGAATGGTTGTCTTAAGGCAAAATAGATCGCAATATCATACGGTGACACCAATTCAAGAACAACATGTCCCCGCAAGTGAGGTTCAACCTAAAGTTATTCCGCATTTACAATCTAAGCCAATTGAGTCATTTCCAAATGAAGAAGTAGTGGCTCTAAGAAGATCCTCAAAAATACATAGGCATGCTATTCCGAATGATTACATTGTATAACTAACTGAGTTTGATTTTGATGTTGGACTTCAAGAAGACTCAATTATGTTTTCACAAGTCATGAATAGTGATAAATCTACATTTTGGTTGGATGCCATGAGGAATGAGTGAAAATCAATTTATAAGAACCAAGTTTGGGATCTCGTCGAATTACCAGAAGGGGCGGCAACAGCTGGCTGCAAATGGGCTCATAAAACCAAACGAGATTCTTCTGATAATGCAAACGATACAAGATTAGACTTGTCGCTAAAGGATTCACTTAAAAGGAAGGAATAGATTACCATGAAACATTTTCTTCGATCTCTAAGAAGGATTCATTGAGGATAATCATGGCCTTAATAGCTCTTTTTGATTTAAAGCTACGTCAAATGGATGTGAAAATTTCTTTTCTTAATGGGGATCTTGATGAAGTGGTATACATGAACAACTTGAGGGTTTCAATGATGACAGTCAGAAAGTATGCAAGTTGAAAAAGTCTCTTTTTGGACTAAAACAGGCTTCCCGTCAATGGTATTTAAAGTTTCAAAAGATTGTTATCTCATATGGTTATATTGAGAATCTTGTTGATCAATGTGTATACCTTATGGTCAATGGGAGTAAATACATTTTCCTACTCCTATATGTAGACTATATTCTTCTTACAAGCAGTCATTTGGGCTTACTACATGAGACTAAACAATTTCTCTCCTAAAACTTTGAAATGAAGGATATGGGTGAAGCCTCTTATGTCATTGGCATAGAGATTCACAAAGACAGGAAACAAAGAGTCTTAGAACTGTCTCAAAATACCTACATTGAAAAGTTTTTACAGAGATTCGGTATGAAAGATTTTAAAGCCTCTATAGCTCCCATAATCAAAGGTGATAAATTTCATAAAAGTCAATTGCTTGAAAATGCATTGGAACAAGAGCAGATGAAAAATGTGCGCTATGCATCTGCAGTGGGTAGCTTGATGTATGCTCAAGTTTGCACCTGTCCAGACATATGTCTGGTAGTTGGATTATTGGGTCACTATCAAAGTAACCCAAGTCTTCAACATTATATAGTTGCAAGGAAGGTGATGCAATATTTGCAAGGAACCAAAGAGTCAAAGACTACATGCTAACCTATAGGCATATAGGAAATTTGCAAGTGGTTGGCTATTTAGATTCAGATTTTGCAGGCTGTGTAGACACAGAAAGTCTACTTCTAGATATATCTTTCTTCTTGATAAAAGAGCTATATCTTGAAAGAGTACTAAACAATCTATAGTTGCTATGTCTATTATGGATGCATAATTCATTGCGTGCTATGAAGCAACAACACTAGCCATGTGGTTGAAAACTTTTATCTCTATTTTTAAAGTTGTCAATTCCATTAAAAAACCAATAAAGATGATAACACCGCTGCAGTGCTCTTCTCAAAGAACATAAGAGCTGAAGCAGAAGCAAGCATATCGACATAAAGTATTTAAGTGTGAGAAAGAACATAAAAAATAATGTGGTGTATATTGAACACACTAGTACAGATTTGATGTTAGCTAATCCAATGACCAAAGGTTTATCGTAAAAATAATTTTAGGGTCATGTTGATCGTATGAGCCTATCTAAAGTGTAATTTCTCTCATGTTGCTATATATTCTACAAAGAATAAAGTTAAATTTAGTTTCAGTTTTGCACATAAAGTAATGAATTCGTTATATCCATTGGGTGATTAAGTTGGACCCAAATGACTTTTATTAGTTCAGTTCATAAAGTATTTTAAGGGATATTATATATTGTGACACATGGAAGGGAAATGCTCACTATAGAGAGCAATACCACCATGGTTCATGTATAGGATACGATGAGAATTGAGGGCATTATTTTTTGGTCATTTTAGTTTTACCTATTAAGTGAACCAAGTGAGAAATGTTAGATTTTTGGTTTGATTTTCCTATAAAACTATTTGTCTTTCCTAAGGTGGTTCACTTTATCTAAGATGAGGTTCACTTCATCTATCAAGTATAGGTAATTGCCCTTAATAAATACAGTGGTTGACTCTTGCTATTTTTTTATGGATGAAATAATAAGAGTAACCCAAAAGTTATAGGAGTAATAAGTAAAGGTTCATAGTCTTACTTATATAAAGGAGCTTGTGTTTTCCATTAAACTCACCTATAAAGTTCTAAAATAAAATACTAGAAGTCTCTTTCCTACAAAAAAAACTCTACTGTCTTTTGTAGGTTTTTCAGTTCTAAAACCTAAATATTTTTAGGTAAAAGATTCTATAAATCTCTTATTTTTTAAGACACCTCGGTCTATTTGAAGCTCGAAACTAGGACTACAAACATTATTTGATAATGAAAAATTCTTTTCATCAGTTACTATTCACTACTCTACGCTCCACATTATGTGAAAAACACCTCTACACCCTTTGAAAAAAAAAATTATAAGTTTGGAGTGTTAAAGTGAATATTGACTATTCTAATTTTTTTCTTCGTAAATAGCATGATACAAACGTAAATAAAATAGAAATGGAGATTGAGAAGAGAGAAGGTGGGATAGTGATTTTAACGGTTACATCTTTTTTATTCTTAAAATGTCGTTAAATATAAAATATTGGTCTCTATTTATAAAAAAAAATTATATAAATAAGATAATGTAAATAATCATTATAAAAATTAATTCAGGATAATTATTAAATCAAAATATCTTTTTGATTTAATAATTATAAAAATAAAAATACCATAATATCAAATCAATCATTTTTTTTAAAGCTGTTAGAGCCACCGAGAAAATCTATCCAGAATTTCTACTGAATGTGTAAAATTCTTTTCTTTCGAAGCATTTTTTTAATTTATTTTTAAAATAATAAAATATAGAAAAATAAAAAATATAATATTAAAATATAAAGAAACAAATCTTCTTAAAAGTAAAAAAGAGATACTCCTAAAATATAGGTGGCGACGTGGCGTAAGCATTTTCCATCAGTCTTTTTGGTGGTAGTGCTATAGCCTGGACTGCATCAGTGGAGATGGACACGATCGGCCACTCCTTTGGTGACACTTTTTCAACGAGATTGAACCTCATACTCCTAGGCTCTAGGGTCCTACCTCATCTAATCTTAAAAATAGAATAATAAATAAATGATAATTTTCAAATGACATCACATCCAATCAAGTTCATTTCAAATGGGTCCACACCAGTTCTAAAGAAGAAAACTCTTTCATTTATATGACTTCGCAATCAGGATTTTGTCACAGACCTTATGAAACATCCATCCATAACAAAACTTAGGAAAATGATACTTAGTTTTATATTTTTGCTCTTCGTTACTGTTAAAATTACTGTTGGGATTTTTTTTTCTTATTTTTTTCTTAATGGTTAAAAAAATAAATATTAGTGACGCTGTGATTTATTTATTCTTAATGGTTAACAAGGCTTAAAAAATATTTTTAAAAAAATAAAAAAATGTACCGTTTGTATTAGTGATAACTTTGAAGAGACAAAAACATAGATTGAGTAGCACTCTAAAACTTATTCATTTCCTTGAAAACATAATTTGTTTTAGGTGTCGTTTAGATAATGAGTTGAATTGAGATAAAAATTGAACAAAATATTATTATAATATTATTATTATTTTGAGATTTGAAAAAGTAAAATTTGTATTATATTTTGTGTAAAAATTTAAACAAATTGTAATAATAAAATAAAATAGATAAAATAGTTCTTGTATCAAAATTAGGTAATCATTTGTTTCGATTTGTCTCATGATCTTCATAATGTCTTTTTTCCCCCTAACCAAAAAATGAGATATATTATATATAAAATAAGGAGAGGAAGGCCATGAGAGGGGCACTTATCATTCTCAAACTCATTAATAAAACGGACGAGATTTTCGTTGAAAATGGTTCTAAGGGAAGGCATGCATGTTGTCCATTAATTACAGCAATACTGCAATAGAATGCATGCAAGTTCTTTATGATTATGGAGGTACCTCCACACTCGAAGCTTTTAAGCCACAATCTCATAATCTACAGCCCATTCAAATTGGGTCTAGCCCAATGCTGGGGTTGTTCAAGCTTGAGTCTCACCCTTCTGAAGCTCCAAAATTGCCAAGGGTTCAAGTCCTCAAGGTTGTATCAGAGAAAGGAGGATGTGAAGCGCGAGAAGCTAGATAAGGGGGGACAGATGGGACATGTCGACTCTAACGTCTCCTGTTGCACCTAGCATTAAAGGAATTATGTCAGCAGGTAAATGGAGGAGGTGGACAACCCTTTATTCTTTGAAGGAGGTGACCAAACTGACCGAGTCACTCACCCACCGTCGAGGCGCACCCTAGAAGCCACACCACATTAAATGCGCCATCTCAGAAGCCACGCCGCATTGAAAGCTCTGCCTTAGAAGACTACCTCGCATCAAATACCTTGACTAGGATAGACACAAGTAGGACGACTTAGCTCTGACACGGGAAACATAATATTCCCTCGCAACCTCGTATAAACGCTACATCACAGGCATAAAGAACGCTCTCTGAACTCTATGATTAAAAGGACAAGACTCTAAACACTAGAGACTAACTTAGGCATCGAAGGTTCTCCAAACCACCCCAAGCCTTTTTCTTTGTGTTTGCAGGTGAAGACCCCGACCCAAGTTGCTAAAGCCTTGCCCAGGCATACGAAACACGAAGTTAACAATAACGCCATTTGTGGGATCTTTTCTATAGGCATGACGTGTCCTTCGTATGCCAATAATAACCTGTTCTCAAGCAACTTGAGGGCTAGAAACCTTACCACAAGACATACAAAAATTAATGTAGATGGAAGGTGGGGTTAGTGTGACAGAGCCACTGGGTGACGACTACGCCCCGCCGCCCCCTCCTGAGTTCATCATAGGGGGAATCAAGGACGAGCAAGCTCTCCAACAAGTAGAGCCAAATGAGCCACTCGAGTTGACTCCCTTGGACCCAAACATTCCTAAGGCCACATCAGACTTGGCAGAAGGATGGCACCCGACATGCGACAAACTTTGATGCAACTCCTCATAGAGCATTAGGATATGTTTGCTTGGAGCCACGAAGACATGCTTGGGATTGACTCGACATCATCACCTATGTGTTTGCCCAAAAGCTAAGAAGGTCAGGTAGAAAAGGTGGAGCTGAAGCTCCAAGAAATGCACAACCATATCATGGACAAGGCCGACCACCTCTTAGTGACGGGATTCATACGCAAAGCACGCTACCCAGATTGGCTATCCAATGTCGTGCTTGTGAGGAAGGCCAATGACTAGTGGAGAATGTGCGTTGATTTCACGGATCTGAACAAGGCCTACCCCAAAGACAACTTTCCTTCGACCTGATAGTGGACTCCACCGCGGGACATCGCATGCTTAGTTTCATGGGTGCTTACTCAAGGTACAACCAGATCCGCATGAACCCTGACGATGAGGAGAAAATAACGTTCATCACGGATAAGGGGCTGTACTACTACACGGCCATGCCTTTTAGCCAAAAAAAGGCAGGAGCCACATACTATCGGTTAGTCAACCGCATGTTCAAAGAACAGATAGAGCGAAGCATGGAGGTTTATGTGGATGACTTGCATGTGAAGAGCAAGGCCCCTGAACAACACTTAGCTAATCTGCTCGAGGCCTTCAGGGTACTAAGGTGCCACCAGATGAAATTTAACCCGACAAAGTGCTCATTCAGTGTAGAGTCTGGGAAGTTCTTAGGTTTCATGATCTCAAAGCTAGGAATAAAGGCCAACCCGGAAAAGGTGGAGGCCATACGCAACATGGACCCACCTCGAAGCGTCAACAATGTGCAAAGGCTTGCCGGCCGATTGGTGGCTCTTAATTGATTTGTATCCCAATCAACGAACAAGTACCTGCCATTTTTCAAATTGTTGTAAAAGGCGTAAACTTGGAATGATTAATGCGATTGGGCTTTCAAGAACCTTAAGCAATACCTCGCTAATCCTCCCATGCTCAGTCAAGCTAACCTGGGAGAAAACTTGAGCCGGTATTTGTTCGTCTCCCTATATGCAATCTCCTAGGCTCTAGTGCGGGATTTAAAAGACTCCCAGAGGCTGGTGTACTACACCAGCCGTGCTTTTCAGGGTGTGAAAGCAAGATACCCTCACATGGACCAACTTGCCTTTGCCCTTTTAACAACTGCCCGCCTAGTCAGACCATACTTCCAAGCACACCCGATACGGGTCCTGATTGAAAGCTCCTCTAAAGAAGATCTTACAGTAACCAGATCTATCGGGTCAGTTAATGAATTGGGCAATGGAGCAGAGTGAGTTCAACATTGAGTAAGTCCCCAAAAGTTCTATTAAGGGACAAGTACTGGCGGACTTCATCCCAGTTTCACTGGCTTCTCAAAAAAGATTCAAGATGCACCTTCCATAACGCCCTCACAAATCTTCATCGATGGCTCATCCTGTTGAGCCGGAGGGGGAGTGGGGGTGCATATTGTTACAAATACCGGAGAAGAGAACAACTATGTCATCATATTGGCTTTCAAAACCACCAACAATGAAGTAGAGTACGAAGCGCTGCTAGCCGGTTTGGTTGTCACTAAGTTGCTGGGTGCTAATGAGATAGAGGTGAAATCCGACTCCAAGGTAGTCCTCAACCAGGTCTGGGGGCAGTTCATTACGAAGAGTGAAAATTTAAAAAAATAATTGATGTTAGTGGGAGTCAAGCGTAGCCACTTCAGATCTTTTCATATTCAACATATACCAAGGGGCGAGAACCAAAAGGCAGAGAAACTGGCACGAGCTACGCTAGGCCAAGAAGACTCACCCTTACCAGAGCAGACAGTGGTCAACACAGTAGAGATGCCTGTGATAGGGATCGAGATCTCTGAGGTGAGGCTAAGAGCTTCGGAATGGGCTATATACATAATCAAGTACCTTGAGGCCGATAAGTTAACCAATGATAAGTGGAAAGCGAGGAAAATCAAGAATAGGGCTGCTCACTTAATCCTGACTGATGGGGCCCTGTACAGATGGGGTTATTCCATGCCCCTCTTAAGATGTGTCTCGTTGGAGCAAGCGCAGTACATCGTGGTAGAAGTACATGAAGCAGTATGCTGTAACCACTTGAGAGGGAAAGCACTAGCTAGTAAACTAATGAGAGAGGAATACTACTGGCCACACTCCCTCAAAGATGCGGAGGAGTTTCTCCCCAGTATCTCATTTCCTACTAGAGGAGTTGACGTTAATCATGTCACTAAGGCCCTTCGTACAATAGTGCGTCAACCTGGTCGGGCCTCATCCTTCCAGCAAACGAAAGGTAAAATTCATAGTTGTGGCTATCGACTATATTACTAAGTGGGTTGAATCTGAGGCCATAGCGATGATAACAACGAGCAATATCACTTGATTCCTGTGAAAAGTGGTCATCTGTAGGTTTAGCATCCCCCATTTTATCATATCAGACAACGAAAGGTAATTTAACTCTGACCATTATCGTGACTAGTGCAAGGATCTGGGAATCAAGTTTAAGTATTCCTCCTTAAGACATCCACAATCCAATGGGCAAGTTGATACGACAAACAAAACATTATTTGAGATCCTTAAGAAGAAGCTTGATGATAAGAAGGGAACATGGGCAGAAGAACTCCTAGGGGTGCTATGGTTTGGACTCCGACAAGCAAAACCCCCTTCACTCTCACCTACGGAAACGAGTCAGTAGCACTCGTTGAAGTAGGAATGCCCACCTACAGGATCCAACACTTCAATCAAGACACCAACAATGTGAGATTAAAGGAAGAGCTCAACTTATTAGAAGAAAGAATGTTAGAAGCAGAGGTAAGGACATCGGTCAACAAAAGAAGGGCTGAAGGCTGCTTCAACCAGCGATACCGGCTGAGATCCTTCAAAGTCGAAGACCTAGTACTAAGGCAAGTTGGGGTAACCACCAGAGACGAAGGAAAGGTAGGGCCAAGATGGGAGGGTCCTTACGTAGTAACAGCCAACAACTGTTCGGGCTCGGATAAGCTCAAAGATGCACAAAGAAAGGCCCTACCACACCCATGGAATGCCAAACACATGCAGAAGTTCTTTTGTTGAAAGTGTAAGTTGTATTTATTTAAATAGTGTATAAACAATAAATAAAATTGTATTTGTCTCCCACGAGTATGTTTATTCCCGTCCAAACCAACGGGGCGAGTCCAGTCTGACGTATTGCTCGATTTCTATCCAGTTTTGAGGCACAGGGTGAGTCCAGCCTAACGTGTTGCTCGACCCCCTCTCGCACCTGCGAGGATCAACGAGGTAAGTTCAGTCTGACGTATTGCTCGACCTCCATCAAGTTTACAAGTTTATAGGGCGAGTCTGGTCTAACATATTGCTCGACCCCCCTCGTGCCTACGAGGGTCAACAAGGTGAGTGCAATGTATTTCTCGACCTCCATCCAGTTTATAAGGCATAGGGCAAGTCCAGTCTAACGTATTGCTTGACCCCCCTCACACCTGTGAAGGTCAACGAGATGAGTCCAGCCTTACGTAATGCTCTACCTCCATCTAGTTTACAAGTTTACTAGGTGAGTCCAGTCTAACGTATTGCTTGACCCTCTTCGCACTTGTGAAATTCAACAAGTAGAGTTCAGTTTGACGTATTGCTCAATCTTCATCCAGTTTTCTTCATCCAGTTTACAAGGCATAGAGTGAGTCTAGTCTAATGTATTGGTCAACCTCCCTTGTGCCTGCAAGGGTCAATAAGGCAAGTCCAGTTTGACTTACTGCTTGACCTCCATCCAGTTTTCAAGGCATAGGGCGAGTCCAGTCTAACATATTGCTCGACCCTCCCCAGTCCCCAACGGCTCCTATCAGGGTCAACGAGGCGAGGCCAGTCTAATGTACTGCTCGACCTCCATCCAGTTTACAAGTTTACAGGATGAGTCCAATCTAATGTACTACTCGACCCTCGTCGTGCCTGCGAGGGTCAACGAGGAGAGTCTAGTTTGACGTATTGCTCGACCTTCATCCAGAGTCCAGTCTAAAGTACTTCTCGACCCCCCTTCGCGCCTACAAGGGTCAATGAGGCGAGTCTAGTCTGACGTACTGCTCGACGTCCATCCAGTTTACAAGGCAGAGGGCAAGTCTAGTCTAACATACTACTCGACTCCCCTCATGCCTGTGAGGGTCAATAAGGTGAGTCCAGTTTGATGTACTGCTCAACCTTCATCTGGTTTAAAAGGTACATAATGAGTCCAGTCTAACATACTACTTGACCCCCTCGTGCCTACAAGGGCCAACGAGGTAAGTTTAGTCTGATGTACTGCTCGACCTCCATCCGGTTTCAAAGTTTGCAAGACAAGGCCATCAAGTTTATAAATCCTACAAATAGCTCATGTCTTTGGAATCTAACCATCAAGCCTACAAATTTACAAGTTCACAAGTTCTAAATTTATAGTCTTGATTTGTTTATTTCTAAGTCTAAGGTCAGGTTATTAGTGATGGTTGATCCGAGTTGCTTTACACACTGAGAGAGTAAAGAAAAAGTGACAAAGAGAGAGAGGAAAGTAAAGAATTTAAAATGAGAAGATGCTAAATGTCACTAACATACATGGTACAAAGGGGCGAAAACAAATACATGTCGCAAAAAAAGTGCGAATAAATACAAAGTATAAAGAAAAAATGTATGGTACAAAAAGGGCTACAAGGAAATGGAAAGTCAGCCGACAGGGTTGTCTGGAAAGGTGTCGGGCATCAAATCTAGGCCTATAAAGGTGCTATGCTCCCATGCCTACGCGTCTGGTGGTAAGTTCTCCAAGTCAAGAGACCTTAACTCGTCTTGCGAATTCTCCAGCACATTATTTCACATCCACTTCAAGCCCTTTATGTAACCATACATCCAGGCCTCGTCTCGGACGAACGGTGCCTGCTTCAATTGGGCGTCTAGGCCAGGAGGGACCACGTCATTCACATCCGCCAAGTCAGTCCACAACTCTTAGACAATAACATTGTTGGCGGCTAGCCAACGCTCTACCTTGACCAATTTGGCTACCGCACAAGTCTTCTCTTGTAATTCTATGGCACGAGCCAAAACAACCTTGACCTCTAAATCTTTCACCTACTACGACTTAGACTTGTCCCTCCTTTTTCTTCTTCAAGGATTCGAAGAAGGACTCATACTCTTTATTAAGCCAATTGTATGACCGGGCGTCAAAAACGCGTTTCTCCCTCAACTACAAGTTCTCCTCCTGCAACTTCTCCAGCTCCACCGCCTGGATGTCTAGAGACTCTAACAGGGTCTCCCGCGACTGCCCATGAAGCATAGCCTCGAGTCGGTGCTACCCAATCTCCTCTCATGACTTGGCGAGATCAAATTTGAGTGTGGCCTTCAGCTGATGGAGCTCGGCCATCCTCTTTTGCCTCCACTGACGGCTGAACTCAACCTTGACAAAAGGCCTCCTCCAATTTCTTATTCTTCTCCTCTCCCACCTGTCATGTCGCAAGGCTAGACTTTCCAAATTATGAAGTGCCTATTTCTCTTCCTCTAGAGCTCCCTGGCTATCATTGATGAAAGCTGTCAGTTGTTCCGCCACCTACCACAAAAGTAAAACGAGGTCAGAGCATTTAAGGTGAACTAAGTAGAAAGAAAGAGAAAGCAACACGACAAAACATATCCCAGAGAAGAGGTCCCTATGTGACTCGGCCATCTCTCAAATGGACTCATCGCGCACCCTCCCCGATCTTGACTGATGGGGAGGTCAAAGGGGAATCTAAAACTTGACCCCTGCCCTTCGAGGTGAGGGTGGGCCTCAGAACCACATGCAATTTCCAATTTGTGCTCATCGACCTAGTCTTTGGCCCCCTTGAACATTGGCTCCTTATGGGCACAACCTCCCCTTGGACTAGCAGATGAGACTTGCTCCGACACCCACCCCAAGTCCTTGATGGTGGGAGGTTTACTCCCACTTGAGCCTAACATCACCCCCTCAGTCTTAAGTGGGGTGTGCGAGACTTCAATAATCTCCTCCGACCACATCTAAACCTTCGACTCAGGCGCTACGAACAAGTCTTCCCCAACTTGAATTAACGCCATCTTAGCCTCAGTCTCTAGCGGAGCGGGTGAGAGTTCACCAGCCCCTATCAAAATCGTCTTGGCCCCAGGCCCAGGTAAGATGGTCAAACCTTTCTGGCCTCACTCTCCACCTCCCTTTGATTTTCCCCTCCAGTCGTTGTAGCCTTGGAATCGACCTTTAAGGGGCTTCTGCCGAGGCAACCTCTAGCTCAGACAAGTATTCAAATAGGGACACAAGGATAGAAACCCTCCCCAACTAAGATCAGAGCTCCCCTCCTCTTTGTCAGCCCTCTCCTATTCTCCAGCAACTGGGAACCTCACGCTACCCACCTCGACAACCTCCAGGGAGGAAACCGTCTCAATGTTAACTTCAGGCAAAGAGATGCAAATTGTAGACTCTTTAGGGGAGGGATTCAAGAGAGCCTTGTAGAAGTACAGCGAAAGCCTCTCCTGGCTGGCATAAGGGTCTCGACTGCCTTCACTTTACCAAGCGGGACGTAAGAAGACGTAACTGGAGGAGCTTGTGGGGGGGACCACGGCTTGGATGGGTACCACGGTCTAAATAGGGACCTTGGCCATCTTTAGAGTTGCATGGACTTCTTGGGGTGCATCAGTAGCCCTTGCCTTTTTTGACGGGCACGATCTTAAAAACCAGAGGTGTCAAGACGGGAGCAAAAACTTTCAATACAGAGGCAAAATGCTTGGGGTGACTAACTAAGATGGGGAAGGAAGGGTGTCTGGGAGGAGGCAATGGAGCAAAGTCGAAACTACTATCCACGGGTCCCTCGACCTAAGGTTTTTCCCCTTTCCCCTCAAGCGGCAGGCTCGAGGGCCACTTGCGGTCTTAATGCTCGACGGCTTGCGCTAGCGGGGGGCAGGTATAGCCTTATGTTGGCTTCGATTAGCAAGGCCTCAAAGAGAACATTATCTGTGTGCGCCTTGGCCTAGACTCGCATGATCTCTAGCCAACTCGCCTTTAAGGGAGTCGCCTTTGGTCTGACTTCTTTGTCCATAGGCACGACCCCCCATATGACCCGCACAGGACAGTCCCTCCTCCATACAATCTATCCGACAGGGAATTCCCATCCCTTTTTTAACAATAAAAAGAATCGTCATTTCCAATCTTTGACCCAGTTGCATTATTGCTCTAACTGGGCCACTACTTGTCTGGGGTGCTAACGAAAGCTACAGATGTTCCCCTTGTGCTTTAGGATATTGTGGGCCAAAAGGAACTCCTAAGTGGTGAGGTTGGGATGCTTAGGGTTGACCTCCTCCAATGCCTAACACTAGACGATGCAACAACACACCAAGATCCTCCATGCATTAGGGTGGAGTAGCGCGGGGGCCAAGCCAAGTAAGTCCAAAACTTCGTAGACGGGTCTGCGGATAGGGAGCTACAATCCACTGGTAAACATACTAGGGTATTGCACCACCTTTAAGGTGAAACCCTCGAGATCCACAGCCCCTTCATGGGCCCCAAGAATCTCTAGGATGACAGAGTCTGGGTGTGACGCCCTCAACCCCCACTTTGGATTGGACGAAGACTGAAATGTCGAGACATATAACTTAAGGCTACATACCCCCGTTAATGACAGTTATGATGCAATGCACCTATTTGCACTAGTAGTATGCAATAACTCACAGCAGAAAAGTTTAAGGTTCGTAAAAAAAAAAGCAATGCTTAAGCAGTTGCGTTAGTTCATGGTACCATAAATAAACTAAGCATATCCCAAATGTCGTTCATGTCATAACATTTTTCAAAACAACCTGCCATGTTGTGCCTTTCAAAACAACATGGCTTTTTTTTAATCCTTTTATTTATCCTTGCCCTGATTAAGTAACCTCCTTAACTCCTCGAAGAGCTACAAAACCTTAGTGATAATTTAGTTGGCAGCTTCTAGTCTATCTATTAGGGAGGGCTTAGACGAGCTCTCAATGCTCTTCAGCACTTCTTTGATTGTTGAGGGTACTGACCTCTTGCGTTTTCCCGTGTGGGATCTCTTCATATCCTATCACAACTTCTACCATTCCTGATGGGGGAATGTTAGTAGAAACTACTATAATGAGATTTCAAGAGATCTCAGCAAGTAAACTCGCAACATATAATAGATAACATAAGCATACAATGGTAAACCATTAAATGAATGCATGAACATGTATTTGACATAGGAATTAACTTATACAATTTGACCTTTTTCAGAACATGAAAAGGAGATCTTTAGACTTTTCAGAAAAAACATATTTGACATCTTTTTCATGTTGATCATTACACATATCATATAATATGAGCTCATGGCCTAGTTCATTTCATATAACACATGGGTGGACACATCACGGCTCCCCTGTGCACCATGTGTTTCTGCTAATTACCACATCGTCAACGATTCGTACACCTTAGTTAATACATCATGTTCATATTCATTATAACATGACAATACTTCATCGAGTTACATGTCTTATTCTTGGCACCCACTAGCATTAGGTGCTACCTCGCTTTGGCACCCTTTCTAAAAAGATCTATTCGAGGTACGTCGACGGTTCTTTGTTGACTTAGCGTTACCACTCCATTGTTACACACTCCAGAGTGGACAGAAGAGTTCTACTAGGACATTCCCTCATCCTAGCATTTGGGATCGTGATAAAAATATGTACTAACTCCTCTTTTGAAAACATAATTTACCCAAAAACATGTGACATTAAACTTGAGACATTCTTTTCTTTTCATAAAACATGTGACATATGAGATGCCGTGTATACATGAAATCAAGCATAGCACATTTTGGTTTATAGCTTGACAACAATAGAACTTCATATGCATAACATGTTACATAGGCAAACACTTAAAACATATCATAAACGAAATAAAAATTATCAATCCAAACATATACACATAGACATGGCCGAAAATTCCAAGGTTCACAAAGCATGTAAAAATCGTCTTTTAACATGAACAAACCCGAATCACTTATAGACTATAGATCATGGCAAAACTATCATACCAACCGAAATATTATACACACTTAATCATGGCAAATCATTACACTAGCCAAATACTACATACATGTGATCATGACATATTCTCATACAAATTGAAGCAATATATATATGTTCATGTAATCATGGAGTAACAAGTATATACAATAGCAACCAAAATGCAAAGTTCACACAATCATATACAAATATTCACCGAGGTAGGTTGAGGTCTACTTACCACAAATCCTTCATAAGTTATTATAAGCAAGCTGTGATTCTTCCTTGCTTGGAGTTGTGAGTTCTTGCTTGTGGGAAGAAAATAGTGCTTGTTTGCTTGAGGACAAAGTGTAAGAAAATGGTGTTTGAAACTTGGAAGAAAGAAATCTTCTAAATAGCATGTAGGGAAGTGTGGAAAGGAAGAGAGAAGGAATGAAATCCAAAAATGGCAAAGAGAAAAAACCCTTGAATTTGTAGCTTCTCCCATCCCTTTTATAGATTTTTCCAACGAATCCTATTGGTTGCTTATGGAGTATTGCATGTAGGCCATGTGGTGTGTGCCCCTTCCCTTGGCCTAAACCCCTTCCTTTTATTACGTCATTGGAGGACTTTGGGAAGATCAAGGGCCGCATTGGACATTGGCATGTGTCTTGCCCCAAGCCAAACCCTAAAGTCCTCTAAGTCATTTCCATTCCATCCAGGTTCAATGTACCCTAGGTGCAAAAGCATAAAATCCTCAAAGTCCCTTCATTTTCCTAAGAAAGTGGATGTGTGCAGGCATGCCAAGTGGCATAGGTGTGTGGTGAGTGCCTGGTGCCGCCCCCTCTCTATTTTTCCCATGAGGATCCTTCCTCTTCCTTTGCATATTCCCTAGGTGATTCTCCCACTACCCAAAGCCTTTTTGAATCCCTAGAATGACATGTGGCAAAATGAGTGGGTGAGGATGGTGGTGGCCGAAACCCTAGGGCTAGAAGGGTCATTTCCTCTGGCGCCTCTCACACTTTCAGATGATTGTAGGGGTGTAAAGAGTTCAGTCCAGTTCGAACCGGACCGTACTGAACTCCAGACCGGTTGGTCTTAGTCATATAAATTGTGGATTGAAACCATTCGATCCGATCTCGAGGGCTATAAATGTTGGACCAGACTAGACCGAACTCCTATATATATTTTAAAAATATTTTTAATAATTTAATATATTATTTTTATATAGTAATTATATAAGTTAATAATGTAATTTTCATCTAATTTATTATCATTGACCAAAGAAAATATTTTTTTAATGAGTTAGGTACATAATCCACATTAATAATTCATTTAATTTTAATTTAATAATTTAAATAAAAATTTTTAATTTATTTATTTGAAAAAAAGAAGAAAATAATAATAAATAATTAGTCCTAACTGAACAAACCCGACCGATAGCTATAAGTCTGGTTCAGGCAAAATGATGGATCGAAAACTTCGGTCATCACCCCTCGAACGGGTTCAAACCAATTTACACCCCTAGATGATTGCTCGTCTAGAAGGTCCCTTTGCCCAAAGAGTGAGTGACACTTGGGGAAAAAGGGCTGAAAATCCCTTGGGTAGGCATGTTGCTTGTGGAAACCGAAATGCCATTTTTTCCCTTGAGCTTTCCCTAGTAAATCCCTTGGAATCACCCTTTTAGTTTCCCCATGCGCCATTTCCCATCCATATTCCCCTTGGGACTCATTTCTTTTGACAAGTTGTATGAGGTAGTGGTGGTTGGTGGTTGAGTGGGACAAATGGGAAACGCCGATTCTAATGTCCCCTATTGCTTATAGCATTAAAGGACTTATGTCAATAGGTAAATGGAGGACGTAGACGACCATCCATTCTCTGATGGAGAGGACCAGAAGTGACCGCACTGTTCACCCACCACCGGGACGCACCTTGGAAGCCACATCGCATTAAATGGGTTGTCTTAGGAGCCACGCCGCATTGAAAGCTCTACCTCAAAAGACCACATCACATCAAATACCCAGACTAAGATAGATGCGGGCAGGACGACTTAACCCTGACACGAGGAACATAATGTTCCCTCGCAATCTCATATAAAAGCTACATCCCAAGTACAAAGAAAACTCTCTAAACTCTATGATTAAAAGGACAAGGCTCTAAACACTCGAGGCTAACTTAGGCATCGAAGGTTTCCCGGACCACTCCAAGTCCACCTTTTTTTATGTTCACAGGTGAAGACCCTGACCCGAATTGCTAGAGCCTTGTCTAGGCATACGAAACATGACGTTAACACTATGACATTTCTAATGAATGATAAATGAACTCAAAAAACATTTGTAAAGGCCTCGATGATTGATGCTATAATTTATGTATTAGTCTATATTGATAATAAGAACTGTGATAATTAATTATCTTTATTTGTTAAAAGAATATTGAGATCAATTGGCATGTTAATTGGGTTTTTTTTTTTACATTCAAATTTGAAACTTCTTATATACTTATGGACGCTTTGAAGTAATCTTTTATTTTTTTATCATGTACAAACTTTTATTAGTTTATATATCCTATGACTCTCCCTCTACATAAATTTTGACTTCGTCCCTAGTAAGTACTTTACTAAGTATGTTTTAATAACGACTTGAGAATAGAAATCTTCTTCAACAATGAGTGGTGCTTTTATATAGACTCGTAAGTAACACAGTTTATTTTTATCTTAAAAGTCCATACTAAAAAAGTAACAGAGTTCATTTTCATGTTAAAAATAAAAAATAAAAAATCTCACAAGCTTCGCTTGAATGGTAAAAAAAGACTTAGAGCTCTTAATATATTTGCATATTTAGGGTTGTGGTAGGAAATAGAGCTTAAAGTTTAGGGCTTATAATTTATAGTTTAAGTAATAAGTGCTACTATTAAAAAATTATTTACTGTTTGATACCCATATGTTTAAAACATTTTTTAACGTATTACATTTGTTGTAAACAAATTAAAAAAGTACTTCTGAGGTAGAAATGAAGCTCATTTGATCTTTTAAAGATTATGACTATATGTTTAAAAGTTTGAAAGTTTTAATTATAAGAAAGTTATATGGATATTTTCACTCATTGATAGTCTTTTTAAAATTTAAACTACATTCCGGATAATCCGGAAAAGCACGTTTGAGAAAATCATAATTTTTAGTTTATTTGAGATTAAAAAGTACTTTAATATGTAATACCAGCCGATCTAATATTTTTATTAAAAACCTTATAAAACTATTTAATCATTTTTTAAAATTTTCAACGTAACCCCAAACAGGCCAAAAATAAGGAGGGTGAACGTTATAATTTATTGCATTGTCCTTGTATCTCATTGCAAGGTTATAGTGGTAGCATCCAGTAGGTGGATAAGATTCTAAGATTTGGCATGGAAAGAAGTTAGAACATTGTATTTTATTTATTATTAATTTTATGTTTCTAACAAATGTTATGAATTTCTTGAAAAATATTGAATTAAGAAGGCATTAGAGAAATAAAATATGGAAAGTTGTGACATATTAGAAACATTAACTAATTTACAACTTAAATTATTTATTTGGATAATTTAAAATATAATCAAAAAAATAATGATCTAAAAAGGAGATAATATAACAAAAATATGGTGCGTGTGCAATGAAAAGCCAAGTTTATTGGGATAAAATAAAAAAGGGTTCGTTACTAAAAATATTCAGTTTATAAAAGCATTTATATGCAATCATTCCTTTTCATATTTTTTGCTTGTTTTGTGCTCTCTTTCGTTTTGTTTGCCCCAACTTTCCTCCTCTCACTCCCAATTCTGAATTCTCTCATTGGATCGCCGGGACCCGCCGCACGTCCGATCAACGCGCCGGCATTCCTACTCGGGTGTCTCGTCACATCGATCTGGTTAGTTCAAACTCCCCTCCGATTCAATCCAAAAGTTCGGTACAATTCCTCTATCAGATCCATCCCCTTTTCATTTCATTCACGGGCGGCTACAGGGAAGAAGACTCGCGTAATGATTGGGACAAAGGAGGCTAGGGCAATGATTCGATGCATGCCGGTTCATCATTTTCCACGATCACCGTCCAATCACGAGCTCGCTTTGATTTGATCCTGAAGCTCCACAATCCAGCGCGATCTTGGGGGGTTGGCTTATTAGCCTTAGGGTTAGGGTTTGCTGCATCCAGGGAAACATGTTCAAGAAAATGATAAAAGCCGGCCACCGGAAGCCCTCTAAGTCGGACGCGAACGACCCCTACGCATACGGGTACGGCCCACCCGGGGGCCGCAACTCCGGGTCGGTTTCTACCCCCAATGTGGTCGTCAACCACGCGTCCCGGGCTGGCCCGGCGACATTGGGCCCCAATTCGGGCGGTCCCACCGCGATTCCACCTATGGCCCCGCCCTCGGGCACTGTTGATCCCCTCCCGTTGTTCCGTGACGTCCCTGTCTCGGAACGCCAGAGCTTGTTTATCCGAAAACTACAGATATGTTGCTTCCAGTTCGATTTCTCGGATACCTTGAAATCGGTTCGAGAGAAAGAAATCAAGCGGCAAAGCCTCTTAGAGTTGGTTGATTTCATACAATCCGGTTCGGGGAAAATCACCGAGACGTGTCAGGAGGAGATGATAAAAATGGTATCGGTTAACATTTTCCGGTGTCTGCCCCCGGCATCCCATGAGAATACCGGCCAGGAAACTACCGATCCCGAAGAGGAGGAACCGTATTTGGAGCCGTCGTGGCCGCATTTGCAACTAGTATATGAGCTGCTGTTGAGATACGTGGTGTCGTCTGACACCGATACGAAGGTAGCCAAACGGTACATTGATCATTGGTTCGTGCTAAAACTCCTGGATTTGTTTGACTCGGAGGATCCTCGGGAGAGGGAGTATTTGAAGACAATTCTGCACCGTATCTATGGGAAGTTCATGGTGCATCGCCCGTTTATTCGTAAGGCGATCAATAATATATTTTATCGGTTCATTTATGAAACGGACAGGCACAGTGGTATCGGGGAGCTTTTGGAGATTCTGGGAAGTATAATTAACGGGTTTGCCCTGCCGATGAAAGAGGAGCATAAGTTGTTTCTGGTTCGTGCTCTTATACCGTTGCATAAGCCTAAGCCCATCGCATTGTACCATCAGCAGCTCTCGTATTGCATTACGCAATTCGTGGAGAAAGATTACAAGCTGGCTGATACTGTTATCAGGGGCTTGTTGAAGTATTGGCCCGTCACCAACTGCCAGAAGGAAGTTCTCTTCCTTGGAGAACTTGAGGAAGTGCTGGAAGCTACACAATCTGCCGAATTTCAGCGCTGCATGGTTCCTCTTTTCAGACAGATTGCCCGCTGCCTCAATAGCTTTCATTTTCAGGTTTCATAATTGAAAATATTGCCTAAGATTTTGTTTCTGCTGACTAGTTAGTGAGTTCTGCCCTTTTCATACTTTCGTTCATACATATTTCTTCTTTCTTTTTGCTTTTGTAGAACTTGTCTTTGTAGTCTTGAATCTTTGCATGTTGAATGGTATTATTATATAGAATTTTAGGGCAACGTTGTTGTTTGAGGTTTTATGGGTAAAATAAAATTTTATTAATACAATAGTGTAGGTATACAAGGAGGGTTACTAAATAGCCAGAGTGCTGAAGAGAAAACCCTAACACAGTGAGTGAGAGAAATCCCGCTGCCACCCCTCACCCATCGACCGAAGTGACACCTCACCTCCGTCACAGACGAGGCCGACGGGCCCCCGCGTCCTCACTAAGGGCTATCCGGTGTCGGTTCTCTCCGGCGAATTGTCACTGTGCACTTCGCCACTACCATAGACTTGAACGACGGACTCCGGCGACTCCATTGAGGGGCCTTCGACGTTGGTCCTCCTCCGGCGACCTACGAGTTGAGCCTTTGCTTCCGCTACCGACACAAACTTGATCGACGGACTCCGGAGACTCCATTAAGGGGCCTCCGACGTTGGTCCTCCTCCGGCGACCTGCGACTTGAGCCTTTGCTTCTGCCACCGACACAAACTTGATCGACGGACTCCGAAAACTCCATTGTGGGGCCTCCGATGTTGATCCTTGTCCAGCGACTAGGGATTTTCTTATGTTTTTTCCGTTAACACAGTTAAGGGGCACTGCGACCTTGACTTGATCGCGGCTCACCCTCCCAAAGCTTTTTGAATAAGACATAATGAAGCCCTTCAGCTTGGGAAGCCCCTGCATCTGAAGGAAGGTTTGAAATCATTATGGGTCAGCTGGTATGCTTTTGGGTGGAATTGAAGGCTTTTGAACTTTTGCTAGAAACATGGAGGTCTTCATTAAAAATTGTGGAGAGGAGTAGAAGGGTTTGGAGATTTGTAGTGATGGGTCGTAGTGGTATAGAATGGTTGATGGCTACGGTGGAAGCAGTATTACATGTGGGGAGAAATTTAGATTTCACAAAACATTTGCGTGAAGGAAACAAAACATTCATAGCTCAACGATGCTCCAACGAGCATGGTAGGTATCTAACTGTCACTGAATATGGTGGAGGAGGCCGGTGGATTGTTGTAGTCATTCCTGAGGGTATGAAGGTCTGGGTTGGGAGAAATTTGCTACGGAATTACGCAAAGCTGATACGTTTTTTGCTAATGGGTCAAGGAAGGAAAACCAAAAGAAGAATGACCCAAGTATAGCCACAGTGGCGAGGCGATCATATGCGTCAGCTCTAAAGATGGGTCATGCTTCGGGGGTTTAGAGTGAGGGGAACAGTGAAAGTGGTCCGCAGACCACACCTCACTACCAGCTTGTCGCGATGCATAATTCTTTAAAGGGGATGGAAACCCAACTTGTCAAGTTGAAGGCAGTGATAGCTTTCTTGTCTACGAAAATAGACCTTTTAGCTGGAGGCAACATGGTTGTAAGAAACAAGACTAAGATCCGGGAGAAGGGACTTGACTTAGATAAAGGAAAATCGGGAAAAAGGGATTTGACCTTGTCTCTATAACCAGATCCAGGAGAGTATGGCGGATCAAAAGGAAATCTGGGTTATTTGAAGTGGGTTCTACGTCGGGCATCGAGTCAACATAGAGACATCAGTAATGGATTGCCATTCACCTTAGGTAACATAGGATAGATCGATAGTTAGTATTACACCCTTGGTTTCTGAAGAAATTATGGCTCCCTTGTCGGAGTTGAAGGAAAATGGTGTACTGCCGAGGTCTGAAGAAGATGTAGGATTCGCTGAAATTGCACAAAAAGGGTCACCAGAGGTGAAGGGACTTATGTCATCTCAGAATCTCCAATGGGGACCCTAGTACCATTGGAGAGAACCAGGAGTTGTTGAGGAGGTACGGGATTGGAATATGGATTTAGCGTTTGTGCCTTGTGTAGAGGAATGTCCAGAGTCAGGAGTGCAGCTAGATACTGTGTCTGGGGATAATGTTGCTCCCTTGGTCTCTATTCCTCCAATAGTGGATTGGATTCTACCTAAAGTTAACGAGATTCAGCAGTTTATGGGACTTTCACATGGAGGATGTGAAGACCAATTTAAAGAACTAATCACTGCGATTGAGGCAAGCCACCTGCTTGAAACCAAATCAAGTTTCAAGAAAAGCAGGGAGTTACAACGTCTTTCTTGGGCAATCAACTATGACGCTAAGGGTGGTAGCTCAACTAGAGGGAAGTTTAAAGGGAGGAACAAGGGGTTGGGGTTGGGTTTTTGGGTAGAGTTTTAGTTCTATGGGAAACAAGGGGTTGGGCTTGGGCTTGGGGTATTTTGGGTTGTTTTTCACGAGGTTTTTGGATCATTAGGGGTTGTCTATTATGGGCAAGGTATTTTCTTGTATATATTCAATGTACTTTGTTACTCTTTTTGATATATATAATATTTTTACTTTTATAAAAAAAAAGGTATACAAGGAGAACACCTATCTACGATTTAGGAACTAGAAATGGATACAAGAAAATCATGAAAACTAATCCCATTGAAGTCAATAACAGTAGCCCAGAAAAATAAGGTGCTGTAGAAGAATCTTTTGAACTCATCCATGAGGCATTCATCTTCAGAAATCTG
>QEOT01009560.1:70195-92320 GCA_003123785.1 Pterocarya stenoptera
AAAAAAAAAAAAAAAAGGTAATGGATACAGTTTTGGGTTGGAGAAGTGCCGCACATTTTTTTTAAAATAGTAGATTTATTATTAAAAAATTAATTTTTTAATGTAAATTTCATATATATATAATTTTTTTTTTTAAAAGAGGCGTATGATTCTTAGTACTTTATAATTGTAAATATTATTTTTCTTAAATTATGTTAAAAATTAAATGAGATAAGTGAAAAGAGAGGAGGCTAGATGATACGAGAATTTGGAGATAAACAAGGCGTTACCATAACGTGGGTGTGCGCAAAACCAACCCCCCGGCTACAAGACAACATTTAACATGATCTTCCTCTTATCAAAGTCAGGAAATCCGAAACCCTCCTTCCACAGCTCCAGCTCCTCTTCCTCCTCTGCGTTCCCATCCTGTCCTTGGTACACGAAACACTCACTCATCACTTCCCCTCCATATTCAATAGCATCACACTCTCTTGCCACAAAATAACAGTATGTCCAGAAAGGGAACAGCAGCTGCTTCTCTTCAAAAGGACGCCCCATGGAGGGCGGCACCCTCTGCAAAGCCTATACCCAAAATTCACCAATCCCCTTCGCTCCGTCTTCCCCAAACTCCCACTTCCAGTTACGCCCTCCACGTCATGAAGGTAGCTCTCTCTCTCTCTCTGACACTAGACACGTTCTAGTACTGGTTTGTTTACATGTATATAATTGTACGGTTAGTTATACTATTTGTCAAGACTCAAATTGATTCCCATGTTTCTGGGTTTTGGGTGCAGCATAAGAATCCGATAGGAAGTGGGATGGCAATGGAAGCAATAGTGGAAGTGGCAGGGCCAGAATGCATTGTCCCAGGACAGATTACACCCATCAAATTACTCGGTGTCAAGGTTCATCTTTTCTATCTTCATTATTATCAGAAAGAGCCATATTTTATTTTATTGTTTTTAATGTTTGAAATTGTAAATTCGAGGAATTGTTAGTCGACCTATCGTTATCATATTTATCTTGTGGAGATTTCGATAGGCATCTGTGTGACATTACAGTAGTAGTGCTTCAGTGTTACAAATGAATGGAAAATCTACTTGTTATGTCTTCAGTGGACAATTCATCGATTGTTTTGTCCTACTAGATTCCTTTAGGTGTGGCAGCTTTATCTTGTTAGGGGTAGGAGTTGCGATGGAATTCGTGGAAGGTATGTCATACTACAACACCAAGCAGTGGCGGAGTGAAAAAAATTTCTATGGGAGCTAACTGATTTTATAATAATGAAATATTTTTTAAATCTGTATTCTGCTACTCATAATTGTACAAAAAACTATATACGTAGGATACAACACATCATCAAAATGTTTATATGTTAAGGATATATAACACAGGTGTATGGTAATGTCACCTTAACGCATGTAACACACATAGACACATTGCATCAAGCAGAAGGAGTTCAAGGCTACAAATGAAGTGGACTTCATGGCTACAAATGAATGGAAAGTCCATTTGTTATTTCTTCAGTGAAGAATTTATTGTTTGTTTTGTCCTATTTGCTTCCCTTTGTCATGGCAGGAATTTGTGAAAGGAAATCATACTGCAACCTCATGCGGTGGAAGAGCCAAAAACTTTTTTATTGGAGGGTGTAACTGATATTATAATAATGAAATAAATTTTTATTTGGATGTTTTCTGATATACCATAACACAGATGTGATAATGGAAGATTACAAAATGTAAATAAAGGTTTTCCATCTTCAACTGAAAACTTAGTATATTTTGCATTCCCTTCGAACTTGTGATTTTGGAAAAGAAAGGAAGAAAATTAGAACAAGCAAGAGGTTGAAGAGAGTAATGGATGAAGAAAAGAGTCGCGTTCTTTAAGAGTTTAAAAGTGAAAGAATAGGTATTATTTAGCTTTTAGAAAATTTTGGATCCAAACTTTTAAATTTTGGGAAAAAAATAATAATTTTAGGCTTTGGGCTAAATTTTGAGGCTTGGAAAACCAAAATACATATATTTCTAAAATTTTTGAAACGCAAACAATGTGTATTTTAAATATATTTTTTTAAGAAGCTAAGAAAGTTATTTCAAAATCTTGAGGGCACCAAGAAGACTGACCCCCTTCTGGCCCTGACCTCAAGGATCAAGTTGTTTGTGAGGTGTTGGTGAGCTTATTAATTTATTCTATATATAGGAAATACTTATTAAAAAGCACCACAGGCTATAGGTGAGCTTATTAAATTTTTTATAAGAAATCTTTACTAAAAAAGTGCAAATGGTGCTATTGGTGAGCTTATTAATGTAATGACTATATATTAGAAGCAGATACAAGTTTTTGGTTTCAAGACTGATATGGGATGTTGGATATGGAAACTAGAATCTAAATACACGTACAAAAAACTGTCATAGATTTGAACTGATTGTAATATAGAATTTTATTTTTTGTTAGTCTGATTTATTTGCTGTTAAATATATTCAAACCAGCTCATCCCACACATTAAACATAACAGGCTATCCAGATTGTGTAACCAACACGATTTTCATCCAAATTGGGTCCTACCTGAATTTAAGAGGTGCTTAGTGCGGAATAGAAGCCTGTCTCCTACAAGATGTGTAGTTTTTCAGAATGATTTGGATGATTTGGTTTGGTAATGTTAGAGGATTTAAAAATAGTTGAATGCCAAGGCGCACGGACCCCTCAATTTCATTAGCTTTTGCCATTGTAAAAAACTTCTGGCTATGATTTCATTTATATGTTGTTACCAAGCTAGGTGGCACATCTGAACTAACTACATATTGCTTGTGGCTACTGGTAGATGGTCTCTCTCTCACACTCTGTCTATCTCTAGATTAAATTGTGAATTATTTTGTGGCATTTAAACGTACTTTGCTTATTCTGATTTTGTGATGCTAACCTAACAAGGATAATCTCTAAGAGAGAGCATTCACAGTCGTTAATTAATTGGTATAGTTGTTGGGTAGGGTTTGCTTTTCTGTGGAATTTGTTTCTTGATTTTTATATATTTCATTTGAGTTTTATTTCTGATATTGTTCTCTATGAAATTGCAATATTGGTTATATTCCCGATCTGCTTTTGCATATGGACAGGTATGGCCTATAAATGTTGACATAAAATTTTTAGAACCAGTTGGACGAGAACTCAAGTCACTTGGAAAGGTAAAACTTCATGTTTTGAGAAGTAGTTTATTTATATTCTCCAACTTATCTTTGTGTGTGTTGGGTACCTGTTATAATGTGCACATGTTAACAAACCATTCGTATATTGAATAGTGGGTGACTACCCTATGAGGACATTTCAATGAAGGATGTCAAAACTGAAATTACTTTAGATCTGCAGTGAAGGGTCAATAGTTCCATACTAATAGCAGCCTTTATTGTTCCTTGATTCGGTGGTAGGTGGATAAGTGCAATAGATACTCTGAAAATAATCCGTTGTTGCAGTTATAGTGTGGGCTTTAATTTTTTGTTGTTTCTGCTTTTATTCTAGTTTGAAGCAGTAGTCTATCAGGAGAAGGAATATTATTAAGCTTTCACACATCAAACATGAAAATCTACATTTATGGCTTATAACTTAATCATGATTGATCTGGTTACTGGTTTCTTTGATGCAGTTCTTGGATGATGCTGTCAACCTCATGAACAAATCATTTATAGATCGCTAGTAGCATTTGATTCAAACCACAGTTAGCTGCAATTTTTCGCTTGAATGCTTTTTGTACTAATTGTTGCAATGAGCAGAAGCTTAGCCAGGTAGTGTGACTGTAAAAAATAAGATTACAAATAATTTGTATGTCAGAAGCATTCTCCAATGTTTTCTTGGCTATATAACTTGCAGGATTTTTTTTCCTTGGTCTGATACTTAAAGCATGCTAGCTAAGATTTTTTTGAAATTCATATATAGTTTATTGTGTGTAGTATGTAATAGTTTTATTATTTTTGAAAGCCTAAAAGTGTCTTGGTTAATTTTTAAAACTATGCTTTCCATTAATTCATGGACTACGTATAGTCTATGAAAATGTTTCATTCTGAATACGGAAGAGCAATATTCTAAACATTCCATAACGAAAGTGCAGTTCTAGTTATGTTAAGCGTTTGAGCCCATAATCCTGTCTCATCGAGTAACCTGATTCATTATGATTCCCCTTATTGAGAAGTCCTACATGACCTAAGAACAAACTCATCTTGGACTTTATAAGGAGTTATCACACTCCATCTATTAGGCCTTCTATGGAGAGAAATAGGTATCTCTCTATGGTATCAGAGCAGGTTAACCTATGACTGATGATAGGCTCTTGCGACCTACCTACGATGATGGTATTAGATATACCGGCCCACACGTGAGGGGGCATATTGAAAAGTCTCACATGGCTTAGGAATAAACTCACATTAGGCTTTATAAGTTATTCCACTCCTCTTATTAGGCATATAATTTTGAAAAATGGGTGTCTCTATATCCCTCCCATCTTCAAACAGTAAGATCATTGATTTATTGCTCTTTGCTCGACTTGAAAGTGCCGTGTGACCTTCGGGTATTATTTCTCATTTCACCATACTTGATCTGGAAGTATGATTTGGATGATAGACAAGACAAATATAAAAGTACCAAAGGTCCGTGCGCATGCTTGTGTGTGTGTGGGTGTCGGAAAATCTGTTGTTGCTCCTGATGCAGCAGTAAAATGGACTTCCTTAAGTATGGCCCCATGGCTCAATACATGAGTTGGTAGATACAGTCCGAGCTAGCATTTTTTGGAGCCGGTTCGAGTCCAATCTTTCCCATCTCCAGGATGATATTTGGTTTTCATTGCTAGCTTGCAAAACAGCATCCTTGTCCTGTTGCTTGTCCTCCTTAACCCATATACATTCAGTGGATATCAAACTCCTGGAATATAACTGTCACGCCCCAGATCGGGGGTGAACCTTTTAATTTGAAATTTACAAAATATACAATTTCGATACAATAATCCTTCCAAAAAATCAAATTCTTAAGAAAAGAGTGAACTCAATGCTACTATATATTCTCTAAAATCTCATAAATTCACTTATGCCACCTGGTACTTATCTCACCTTCCTCATCTACTAGTGTCACTTGTCATCTGTTTTAACTGTCACAACCATCAAATTCCTTTGAAAAAAATATTTGAGATAAACGAGCGAGTCCAACTCAGTAAGTAGCGAATATATACTAGTGTGTAAATATGAACAGTTTACAGAATGCATAACAAAACAGTCTAAATATAAGTGGTATTTAAGAAGCATTTTATTAGAGTAATAATATAGACCAAAGACTTCGCATACAAGCGAACTAGAATAACATCAAAAATAGAAACAGAGACCATGTTTACCTCATGACAAGGTTGTGCATAATTGCAGTTAGCCAAGTAGAACAGATACCACTTTGTCTTCAAAGTGAATGCACTCAAATTAGAGGCAACAATCTTACAATCGTGGCAAGGTCAGAATAGAGGCCACAATTTTACACCTGTGGCAAGATCAGAATGTAGGCCACAATTATAAGCTGTGGTTGGGCCCGTAACCAAAGCATAACAAAATCTTATACCTCAAGTTTTTCAGATACAATGCAATAATAAAATAGTATACTTACAAATAATATCGTAATAAGATAAAATTTCAAACTTCATATTCAATGTTATACAATAGAGAAATAGAGTACAAAAAATTGTTCATGTCTACATTTGTCATGAAAAAATGTCACATTTTATTTTTCATAAACAGAGAGTAGTGCAGAAAATAACCAAGGTTGGTTTCTGTGATGCCTGCAGCCCCTGTTTGGAATTGGACGGTGATTGAAACGTTAGGACATGTAACTCAAGGCTACATACCCCTGTATATGACATCTAAGATGTAATGCACCTATTATATTCTAGCAGTATGCAATAAATCGCAGCGAAAATTCATGTAAATCTAAGTAAGATTTAAAGCAATTTGTAAAATAGCATAGTACCATGAACTAATTATCCCAAAAGATTTCATTCTGTTCAAATTACATCAAAATAGAAAATAATGTGAAATCTCCCAAAAACAATAGGGATCTCCAAAGGTAAACCATAAATCCTTTCTTTTCTTTTCTTTTTTGACTACAATCTTCTAAGATCCCTATCCAAAACCCTACAAGGCCTTCTCTATTTGGCTTTGTGTGATTGGTTCACCCATCACTATTTTCACTGACCATGCCGCTCTTAAGTACCTTCTCACAAATGAGAGTTGGTAGGTGGATAGAGAGAAGCAGGACTTTAGAACCAACTAGGACTTTTCAACAGGTGGATAACGTTTCAATGAGAGGATACTGGGCGTAAAAAGAAAGAGGTTGGTAGGTAGGAGGGACGTACAGAGTTTTTTTAGAAGAAAAAAAGGCTATTCTTTTGGTGCTCCCATGGAGAATTAAAGTTTAGGTGAAGCCTAGGGCAAAAATTGATTGGTGAAAATGCTTTGATTATGTTTCAATTCACGGATTAAGCAATATTGTTTAAGATTCTAAGATTTAATTCTCTATTTGTTTTGGATATTATAAGTTTGAGACTATTATATTAGATCTTGTTATGGTTTGATTTTGTTGAGCTATAGGATTATGAATATATGATTGTGACTTAAATAGGTTCTTCGTGCTATTGATATGATCTTTTGCTACACTATTGTTTGTGAGCATAGTGTCATCTTTAGATCTAATATTTCTTTTTATACGTAAAAACTGTGGTTTGTAAATGAGAGAATAGATTCTAGAATTAAATTTGAAAAATTAGATGAGTATATTGTCATATCTTTCGATTAGGAATTTGGTGTTATAATTCCTAATCATGTGTGTAATTTGGATTGGAAAAATCAGAGTATTGGATCCAGTTGATGGAAGCCCGAAGCTTTACTTGCATTTTTATCCATGTCCTAATCTCATTTTAATTATGTGTTTTAGATAGATTTCAAAATACTTTTCAGATTTCTGTCATCTTGTCATTTGATATTTTCCTTTAAGTTTGTGTTCTTATATCCTTTTTTTCGACTCATTGTGGATCGATATCCTGAGCAATACTATAACACCGCATAGTACTTTGGGGGTAATCAGTGCCCCTAAGGATCTCTAGGGTTTTGACAAGTGGCATCATGTGCGGAAATGTGTGTTTTGGCTGAAACCTAGGGACTAGAATTTTGCCCCATCCCAATGCAACTCTTCCACTTCTCAATCATTTCACTCTTCTAGAAAGTCATGCATGAGTGACACTTGGCATTTCTCCCTTGAAACCGAAACTCCATCCTTTTAATGGGTCATGCCCCTACCTTTTGAACTCCCCTAGGCGCCACTTCCCCATGGGATCCTCTTAGAACTCACACAATCTTAACAAGTGGCATGCAAGCATGAGAGGTTTGGTACGGGTGCATTAGCCGAGTGAAATCCTTGGCCTTCCCAATGTGTCTCATTATTTCCTTCCTCTAGAATCCCTCTAGGTTGGTGACAAGTGTCAAGTCAGGTGCTTCTCTCAAACAAGGTCTTCTTCATGTGTGACAAGTGGCAGAAAGTAAGTGAGTATCCCTTGATAGGTGGTGGGGTTCTTGGGTTACCAAAACCCTAAAGTCTCTCACCCCTTTTTTCCCATATCACGTCTAAGTTCACTGCATCTAATGTTGGACACAAGTGGAATGACATGTGGATGTGATGAGTTGGGTGTGTGCCCTAGGTCCACTAGGGTTTCCAAACCCTAAACCTATGTGATGGCCGAAATCTATGGGCCTTGTGGGCTTCCCTTATTTGCTTAGATGCATAATGTATTAGGTCCAAAGTTCTTAAGTATCATCTACCATCTTGCTTGGCCCAACAACCATACATAGCCCAATAACGAAATATAAACGAGGACTTGGCTAAGTCCAGGTTATCACAGAGGAACATAGAGGTTTATGTGGACAATCTACTCGTGAAGAGCATGACCCCTGAATTAATTGATCTACGCAAGGCCTTCGCAGTACTAAGGCACTACCAGATGAAGCTTAACACAGCAAAGTGCGTGTTTGGCATGGAGTTTGGAAAGTTCTAGGGTTTCATGGCTTTGGAGTGGGGAATAGAGGACAACTCGAAGAAGGTAGAGGCCATACTCAATATGGCCCCACCTAAGAGCATCAACAACGTACAAAGACTCGCAGGCCAAGTGGCGGCCCTCAATCGATTTGTCTCTAGATCAACGGACAAACTCCTGCCCTTTTTCAGGGTGCTGTGGAAGGCCCAGACTTGGGATGGTGAGTGCAACCAGGCCTTTGAAAGCCTCAAGCAGTACCTTGCCAATCCCCCACTACTCAGTCAAGTTGAAGCAGAAGAAGTCTTAAGCTTGTATTTGTCTGTTTCCCCATACACAATCTCCACGGCTTTGGAGCAAGACTTGCTCTATGAGGATCAACGAGGTGAGTCTAGTCTAACAAACTGCTCGACCTCCTCAACCTTCCCTCACTTCTATGAGGGTCAATAGGTTGAGTCCAGGCTTACGAACTGCTTGACATCCTTAACCTTCCCTCACTTCTAAGAGGGTCAACGAGGCAAGTTCAGTCTTACGAACTACTCGACCTCCTCAACATTCCCTAACTTTTACGAGGGTCAACGAGGTGAGTCCAGTCTTACGACTGCTCGACCTCCGCAACCTTCTCTCACTTCTATGGGGTTCAAGGAGGCGAGTCCAGTTTAACGAACTACTCGACCTCCTCAACCTTCCCTCAGTTCTACGAGGGTCAACAAGGCAAGTCCAATCTTACGAACTGCTCAACCTCCTCAACCTTCTCTCACTTCTACGAGGGTCAAGGAGGCAAGTCTAGTCTAATGAACTGCTCGACCTCCTCAACCTTCCCTTAGTTCTACGAGGGTCAACGAGGCGAGTCCAGTCTTACAAACTGCTCGACCTATTCAGCCTTCTCTTACTTTACGAGGGTCAATGAGGTGAGTCCAATCTTACGAACTGTTTGACCTTCTCAACCTTCCTCACTTCTATGAGGGTCAACGGGGTGAGTGCAGTCTTACGAACTGATCAACCTCCCTAACGCAATTTTGATCATCTTGCATCTAAAGCTTGGTTATGTATGTCGGTTAATTTGAGTTGTTTTAAACACCTTTGCAATCCCTAATAGAGAAAGTAAATAAATAGTAACAAAGGGAGGGAGGAAGGTAAAGAGTTCACAAAGAAGAGAAAGTATTCCATTGATATGTATATATGGTATAAAGAGCACGAGCTTCAAAAAAATAAAAGAATAGAAGAAAAGGGGGCTACAAAGAAACAGAAAGTCAACCAACGGGGTCATCAGGGAAGGCATTGGGCATCAAGTCTAGGCCTATGGAAGTGCCATGCTTCAGTGCCTGCGGGTCCTGTGGTAGGGTTGTTAGGTTAAGGGACCTCAAGTTGCCCTGTGGATTCTCCAACACATGGTCTCGCATCCTTTTCAAGCCTCTATGTAACCATACGACTAGGCTTGGTCTCGAATGAGTGGGGCCAACCTCAGTTATGCATCTAGGCCCTCATCTTGCACCTCTGTCAAGTCGCTCCTTAAATCCCTAACGAGAACGTTGCTGGTGGCAAGCTGGCACTCCACCTCGGACAATTTGGCTTCCTCAACCTCTAAGTCCTTCACCTGATGCGACTTAGAGTCGAGGGACTTCTTTTTCTTCTTTAGGGACTCGGAGAAAGACTCGACTTGCTTCTCGAGCCACATTTATGCTCGAGTGTCGAAGTCACACTAATTCACTAGTTTAGCATTCTCCTTCTGAAGCTCATGCACCGACTCCTCCAACTTCCTCAGCTCCGCCGTTCGGACATTCAACAACTCCTACACAGTATCCCGCAGTTGCCTTTAAAGCACAGCCTTGAGCCTGTGTTGCTCGGCCTCCTCTCGACTCACTAAAAAATGAGCAACACAAAAACTATCCCAAGTGTAGGAGAGTGTCGCGTAATAATAAGGAATAAAATTTCTAGATTGTCTCCTTAGAGAAAATGCTTAAAATCAAACTCGTGTGAAATGTTGAAAATATTTAAAAGAGAAAATAAAAATAAAATTGGTGATATGTACAATGAATGGAAAAGTGCAATGGAAATGAAAAGGTTACTAGTCGTGAACCAGATTCATGTTGTTGGATTTTGAGTGTAGTGATGAAAAGTAAGAGATTGAGATGCAAGACAGTAAATTAAAATTGTTGAAATTAATTAATCGAAATTTAAAGGAACAAGAAAAATAAATGACATCAAATTAAATAAGCAGGAATTAAAGGTGCAAGAAAAATAAATGACATTAATTTAAATGAGCAGGAATTAAAATGAACACTTACAGATTGCAATAACACATTATAAACTTTAAACTGAAATAAAATAAAAATAAAACTGAAGATGGAGATGGAGGCTACAGGTGAAGGAGGAGGAAAACTGGACAACAGTTGAGACATTAGACTCTCAACTACCTTGCCGTGCTCCCTCTCTTCACTTGAGCTTTCTCCAAAAATATTAAAAAAATAAAAACACACTAAGTTACTCTACTCCTACTCCTAATCTACTTCAAACTCTAACTAACTGCCTCTCTTCGTCCGTTTCATGCCCTTGGCTTCAAAAAGACTGCATGTGAGTTGCTTTCGGTGTCCAACTTGTTTTTGTTCCGTGCCTTGGTGCGTCCAAGCCCCTTGTCTCTGCATGTTTTGCGCCGATTGCTTTTTATTTTTATTTTCTTTCGTGCGGCGTAAAACCAATGGGTCCCGTATCCACCGAAATGCTCAAGCGTGATTCTTGAATGTTTTTGCTTTCGACGTCAATTCTTTTCATGGCTTCTCCACCGAATGAATTTTCTTTTTCTTCTTCCCAGCTGCATGCACATCGTCTTGCCTTCGTCAAACGAAACCATGCGAATGCATTTCTTCCTTCCCAGCGTACGCGTCCGTCTGAAACTAAGAACAAAAGAAACCAAAAAACTGCCGCCTTCTTTCCGTCAAACGAAAAACTTGGGTTCCGCTTAGGAGTTTAAAAATGCTTGCGTCCCTTTCCACATGAAGTGTGCGTGAGTCTTTCTTTTTTCTCTTTCTTCGTGTTTCCTTCCCGTCGCTGGGTTCTTCTTTGTCGAACGAAATTCGGCGTGCAAAATCGAGAAGAACTTCTATATTTTTTTTTTCTGGGTCTTCGAATCCAGCCAAAACCGAAAACCAGACTTCTTCTTGCAAAGCGTACTTGCTTGGATCAATTTTGACACACTCTAGCTGCCTCTGGTTCCTCATTAAACTTAAGGCAGCAGTTGGGTTCTCAACAGGGAAGCAAGAGACGCCCGGAATCTAGTTTGGCTTGCTGCTTGGAACACCATACTTCTTTCGAACCTTGACTATCCGACTACTGTATAGGCACAAAACAAACACCCAACAACACAGAGCAGGAAACGGACTGTTGGTTGCTCTGTTTTATGGAAGAAAAACAGAGGTGCAACCCAACTTCTTCATGCAGTCCTGGCAGCATTGGGGATGGTGTTGGTGGCGGCATGAGGTTGGCAAGGGCTGAACATGGAGAGGACGTGCGCAGTGGCTAAGTGCTCTGAGAGCTGTAGCAGGATGAGGTCGTGCATGGAGGTTGTTTCCAACGAGGGTGGTTCACGGCTGTGGCGAAAGGGCAGGTGCAGTTGCGCAGGAGAAGTGCAGCATGGAGGTAAAGCGGGTGCTGCGGGCAAGGTGGAGGCCGTGAGGGTGCTGTAAAACAAAAAGAATATAAATAAATAAACAAAAATAGAAATTAGACAAAAAATGAATAATAGAATATTAAAGGTATTGTGCATGTGAAAAAATATTACCTAATTAAATCACAAGTATTAAAATTAAGCACAAACTATGCTATAAACCAATTTAACTCATAACTTGGATTTATATCTCTTAACCATTTTTCTATCTAAAACCAATAATAAAATAATTAACTAATTAAATAATTAAAAATATATTGGTTCTAGATATACAAAATATGCGATAATTCAGCTCAATCACCTCCTGCGATTTAGCAAGATCAGACTTGAATGTGGCCTTCTGCCGACAAAACCGAGCCATCCTCTTATGTCTCTGCTGACAGCCAAATTCTGCCTTAACAAAGGGCCCCCTCCAATTTCTCCTTCTCCTCCCTTTCCTGCTTGGCATGTCGCAAAGCTAGGCTAGCCAAGGAGTGGAGTGCCCAGTTCTCTTCCACCAGAGCTTCTCGACCATCCACAGTGAAAACCACCAACTGCCTCGTTACAAATGCAAAACAAAGTCAGAACCCAACAAACCAAAATGAATCGAGAAGAAAGAAAAGGGCAAGAGAAAATGGCACGTCAAAACATACAGGTCCCTAAGGGCTCGACCATTTCCTAGATGGACTCCTCACAAGCCCTCCTCGACCTCAACGGAAGGGGAGTCCATGACTGGACCCCCTTTCTCCTCGAGTAGGGGTTAGGATGATGTCTCGGCATCATCCTTTGTGTCACCCTCAAGCGCCTTAGCAACCCACGCTTAGGTGCCATATCCATGTTCCGGCCTGGGTCTATCGCCTTGGTCCCCAGCCCCCTCAGGCGCCTTCTCCCCTGGGACGCGTTCTCCCCTTGAACTAATTGTTGGGACTCGCTCTTGCACCTGCCCCAAGTCCTCTCCGACAGAAGATTTATCCCTGCCTGCACCTGACATCACAACCTTAGTCTCAGGCGAGACTTCATAACCTCCACTAGCTCCATTCATTCTCGGATATGGGCACAATCGCTGCCCCCTCCCTAGCCTTATCTAACAACATCCCGACCTCAGACTCGGGCTTAATCGTGGAGTCTTCCTTGGCCTTCACTGGTGCCATCTCGATCTCAGCCTTAGGAGAGGTAGGTGGGGCTTCATTGGCCTTGACCAACACCATCCCTGTCTCGGCATTGTCCCGACTTTAGTTTCCCCCTCTTGATTTTCTCTTTTTTCAGCCACTGAGGCTTCAGGTTTGGCTCCAGCACGACCCATATCACCCTTGGGGGAACTTCAACTGAGGCGGTTTCGTGCTTGAAAGAATACTAAAACGGGGACTTGGGGATAGAGACCCTCCCCTCGTCGAGGCCAAAAGCTCTCTCATCTTCACTTGCAAGCACCCAACCCTCATCAACTGGGAACCCTTTGCCACCTACCTCGACAATCTTTGAGGAAGAAATCGTTTCTATGTTAACTTCAGGAGGTGAAGCAATGACTGTGGACTCTCTGGAGGCGGGTTTCAAGAAAGCCCCATATAAATGTAGTGAGAGTATTTCCCTCTACCCGCCTAAGGGTTTGGACTACCCTTACGTTGCCCTGCAGGACAAAAGAAGACATGACTATAAAAACCAAAAGGGGGACCTCAACCTGATAAACCTTGGGCATCTCGGGAGCAACATGAGCCCCATGGGGCACACCAATAGCTCCTATCTTGCTTAGCAGGGTGGGAAGTGGCACAGTCGTGGAAGCAAAAGACGACAGGATGGGGGTAGCAACCTTCGAGACGGAAGTAGAAGGTCTCAGATGACTAACAAAGATGGGGATAGAGGAGTGCCTAGGAGGGGGTAGGGAAGTAGAGTCGAAGCTACTGTACCCCAGCTCTTTAGACCAAAGCTTCTTCCCTTTCCCTTCCAACGACGGGCTTAGGTTGCTTGCGGTCCTAACGCGCAACGAATCGCATAGGGATGGTGCGATCATCAAAGCGGGTATACGTCGGGGGGCCAAGTATCACCTTATGTTAGCTTCATCCAACAAAACCTCAGAGTAGACATCATCTAGATGCGCTCTGACCCAGGCCCAGATAGTCTCCAACCAGCTCGCCTCCTCTAGAGTCGCCTTTGGTCTAACATCTCTGCCCGCAAACACGACCCCCTATATGGCTGGCACATGGTACTCCAGCCTAAGAGTTTGGCCTGTTGGGAACTTCCACCCCTTGCCATACAGGAAAAAGAACCGCTAGTTCCAGTCTTTAACCCAGTTGTACTGTGGCTCCAAACGGGTTGCTGCTTGCCGTGGATGCTAGTGGAAGCTGCAAATGTTCCTTTTATGCTTCAAAATGTTGTGGGCCAAGAGAAACTCTAGGGAAATGAGGTCCAAATGTTCAGGGTCAACCTCCTCCAGTGCCCTACAGCAAACGATGCAGCAGTACACCAAAATCCTCCATGCATTGGGGTGAAGCTATTCAGGGGCCAGGCGAAGAAAGTCCAAGATCTCAACCCATTGTGCACATCAAAATGTTTAGGGTGAAGCTGCGCAGCGACGATGAAAAGGGAGGCATAACCCCATGGTAAATATGTCGAGGTATACCTCACTTTCAAGGCATAACCCTTAGAATCCACGGCCCCTTTGCTGGCCTTCCAAGATCACGGAATCCAGGAATCTATAAGTGGCCCTCAGTGATCACATGGTCACAAAAGTAACCTCCGACCTCTAGTTATAGCCCTAAAAAAATTAGGAAGCATCGTGAGCCAATGACGAGTCGTTTCCCCCCTGGGTTTCGGAGGGATGTGGTGGCATGGCCAGAGCTCGAGTCTTGGGCGGCGGTGTGAGAGGTATTCTTAGCAGCCATTGGAGCAAAAAAAGGGGACAGGTTACACACACGAAAGAAGGAGAAAAGGGAGTGGAGAAGCAGGGGAGCAAGAAGACGATTTCTACGGCACCAAAACAAAGTAAAGGCAACCATAATAGAAATAGGAAAGGGAGGGACTTTAAATAGCCACTCGAGTTGGTTGGACTAACCCAGATAATGGGCGAGACACGCGGTGCAAGAAGGAAGGTGGACTAGGGAAGACCCCACGATACACGTTACATGAAGCAACGTGGGAGAGGAACTATCAGTTGTTTAGCCCAAGCAAGAAGAGTCAGATGGGTGCAATCAAAAGCACTTCAATCTGTCAGAAGTGTGCCGCCAAAATGACCCAAAAATGAAGAAATTCCCACTAAACCTGTTCAGTGAGAATTGGTGGGCTAACTGGGAGAGTTATTCCCCACCTGACCCATGTTGGTTAGGCTTGGGTAGGACAGTGAGGCCAGTTTCAACCTAGGCCTTACCCCATAATGACCTCAGAATCACCAAAAGGGCCCGACCCTCTAGTTGTCTCGGGTGAAGAAGAGTGCATTGCGCAAGAAACTGGAAGAAGGGGGACAGATGGGACCTGCCAACTTTGATATCCCCTATGACACCTAGCATTAAATGGCCCACACCGGCAAGTAAACGGATGATGCGAGCTCACCCACCGCCAGGACACACCCTGGAAGCTACATTGCATTAAAAGCAATGTCTCAAAAGTCAAGTCGCATTGAAAGCCCTACCTCAGAACACCACATTACATTAAATACCCAGACTAAAGCAACTATGTGTAGGACAACAAAACTCTGACACTGGATACAAAATGTCTCCCTTGAAACCTCGTATAAAAGAAACATCCCAGGTATAAAGAACTCTCTCGGAACTCAATATTCACTAGCCATTACCCTTGACACGAGAACTGACTTAAGCATCGAACATTTTCCAGGCCACCTCGAGCCCACCTTCGTCCTTGTATTTGCAGGTGAAGACAGCAGTCCGAGCTGCTAGAACCTTGTATAGGTATACGAAACACGACATTAACATGCTCAATTGTGGGCTATAAAGTTGCTTGATTGAGGAAAATTGTCCTCGTTTTAATGGGTGGCAATCCATTAGATTTTTTGGTTGACAAATAAAGGGAAGGTTATTTTGATAAAATTGTAAAATTTCAATACCATTTATGATATTTTGTGAAATCTAGATTGTTCTTAGAAAAATGCAAAAAACAAAAGATGTACCAATTTGTTATTTACCAGAAAAGTAATGCTAGAGAGAAGGTACTGTAGTGGTGCACTCTTTGCACTCACTACGTGGCTCATTCTCTACCTTTCATTTTTTTTTCATCTCTCATCCGCTCTCTCTCTCTCGCAACTCTCTCTCTCTCTCTCGTATCTCTCTCTCATCTTCGCTCTTTCTCTCTCTCTCTCTCGTCTTCGACTCTCTCTCTCTCTCATTGTTCGTCTCTCTCTCTCTCATCTGCTCTCTCTCTTTCTCTCCGTTCGACTATCTTGCCTGCTCTCTCTCTCGTCTCGCCTGCTCTCTCTCATCACTCTCTCTCATTCGTCTCTCAATTCGGTAATAATTTCAACTTTAATATATGGTCTAGATGAAACCACATTATATATGCAAAATGAATGTTATCAACAATAACTTATACCAATATTTTTCCTTACCCGAAATATTAAATGGAAACACTAAACCATAATGACCAAAATCAAATTATTGTTTTCCACCGAGGATGTCGTCCAAAAAGTCAAAAAGCCTGGTGCATCCACCTTGCAGTACACAAAAAGCCTGGTGCGTCCAAAAAGTCAAAAAACTGGACGTTGAGGAAAATAAATTAACCAAGCTCATGTATTTCTTTCTATATATGTGTTGTCTGGTTGTCTTTTTTTTTTTTTTTTTCCTTTTATCTTTTTGCATTTGTACGTCCCTCATTACATGTTGATCAACATTATAAAGACAGATTTTATTCAAGTTAAGTGAGAGCATTCAAAAAAAAAAAAAAAAAAGTTCAGTGAGAGCAAGAAAGGTGCATGCCAGTACCGTGCCGCCTCCCTAGCATTGAATAACTTTCAATCATGGTCTCTCCTTTTGTTGTCAAAATATATTAAAAGATCTATCTCTCAAATAATTAAAATCGAGATTACTATTTTTGAATTGGAAGTAGAGTACGCTCCTAACTGGCCGGAGGGAAGCCTCTCCGTTTCTTTCACTTTTAACTCCACGAGTGAACTCCTGCAGGCAGCCATTATAAAAGGAGGCTGCTCAAATCGGAATAGAAAATTCTCCACATCAGCCATAATTCATCGTTCTACATCCTACATTTTATAAAAAACATTCTCATATCTTATAAAAAAATATCCACATATCTTGTAAAAAGTTATAAGTATGGAGTTTGAGAATGAATAGTTGTTGATATATAATAAATCCAATAGCAGTATAATGAATAGTGTGAGACAGAAAAAGGTAAAAGATACATCATACATGTAATAGCCTTTTTAACTCACTCATGCGCAATAGTAATTAGTAACTATTAGATATGATGAATTAAATTATTAATATATTTTCCATATCAACAATGTACCTTGCTAACACTACCAGATCAAATTGTTGGACGGAAATCGTTTAAAACTTGCTGAGAGTGAATAGATCCCACTTTGTTCTTCATCAAACAATGCTGCAAAGTACCTGCATTGTCCTGATCTCTCTTATGTGCACATTTTCTCGGTTTGGAAGAGCGGAGCTCAACTTCACTCTTCCCGGCCAGCACCCCAACCCCGAAGCTGTTGTCCAAGAAGTTCACAGGTACCTACATTTTCACGACCTATTTTTCTTACCCTAATCCGGCTCATTTTGCAGCGTTTCTTTTTTTTTTTTGGGTTGGTCTGTACGTACCTTAATTTAGTTCTTTTGTTGCAGAAGGGTAAATGCTTCTGTAAATTATAGAAGGAGCATGCTACAAGTATCCCAGCAAGACCAGTCTTCATGCCTAACCGGAAACCCCATTGATGACTGCTGGAAATGTGACCCAGACTGGCCCAACAACCGACAGAGACTAGCAGATTGCGCCATTGGGTTCGGACAGTACGCTATGGGGGGTAAGAATGGAGAGTTCTATATTGTCACCGACTCCACAGACGATGATCCTGTCAATCCTAAGCCAGGGACTCTACGTTATGCTGTGATCCAAACTGAGCCTTTGTGGATCGTGTTCCCCAGCAACATGCTCATAAAACTATCCCAGGAGCTCATCTTTAATAGCTATAAAACTCTCGACGGGCGTGGGGCTAATGTTCACATCGTGGGTGGAGGCTGCATTACTCTTCAGTTCATAAGCAATGTCATCATTCACAACATACATATCCACCATTGTCATCCCTCAGGTGAGAGAGAATATTCTAACTGCTTTTTTTTTTTTGGCTTTTTGAGTAAGAAAAATAAAATGTTGATCTACATCGATCCACATTTTGTATGATTCTGTTACAAGTGCTGATCACATAAAATCTTATGTCCTTAATTAGTATCAATAACTAACCAAAATATCCATTGTTTTTCTAATTTCTATTGTAAATTAATTTGAATGTCAATTTTTACCTTAAAATACTAAATTTTAATAACTTCACCATTGATTAAGATCTAGTTGTTAATATTAACTAAAAAGGATATGTGATAAAATCTTCATAATTATATCGTAACAAAACTTACTGTAAATTATCAATTTTTTATGGTTTAGGATTCAAATATTTCAATGTTACTGCAAATTAAGTTTGAGGAGTAAAATGTGATATCTCTAAATTTAAAAATTTATGAAAATGGTGAGCTTTTGATCTTTACCCAACTAAATGTATATATATATATATATATTTATAGGATAATAATAAGCTTACTACTTCCTACTACTTATTTATTACTTTTGATCTTATTTTTTTTATTTTTTTTCCAATTTTTTTTTAATTAATAGTTAAGGAAGTGACTATTAGTGAATTTATATATTTTTAAATTTTTTTTCTTAATAATTAAGAATGTTAAAAAAAATACTTAAAAGAAAATAATTAAAAATTAAAAATTTCAAATACATTATAAAGTAGTAAAAATGTGATAGGATGGTAGTGATCTTATCATTATCCATATATATAAATATGGGTTAATTACACTTTACTTTTTCGAACTTTTACCTAATTTATAATTTGTCTTCGAAACTACTAATTGCATCAAAGTGAACCCTCGAACTTTCAAAACTTCTCAATTTTCCTTTTTGTCTACTAGCAGCGTTAAATCTAATAAAAATTCACTGCATGTACTGCTCATGTGCATAACATTCACTACAAATATGTAATTTTTATCTAAGTTATTATTATTGACCATATAAAATATAAAATAATATATGCTATCAATTAATAATAAATCATAAATCCTTAAATATATTTTTTTACTTCCTACTACTCATTTATTACTTTTTTTTTTATTTTTTTTCATTTTTTTTATTTCATGGTTAAGGAAGTGACTATTAGTGAATTTAAATTTTTTTTCTTAATGATTAAGAATGTTAAAAAAATACTTAAAAGAAAATAATAAAAAAATAAAAATTTCAAATACATTATAAAGTAGTAAAAATGTGATAGGAGGGTAATGATCCTATCATTATCCATATATAAAAATATGGGTTAATTACACTTTACCCCCTCGAACTTTTACTTAATTCACAATGTGCCTCCGAAACTACTGATTACATCAAAGTGGACTCTCGAACTTTCAAAACTTTTCAATCCCCCATTTCCATCTACCAGCAGCGTTAAATTTAACGAAAATTCACTGTACGTACTTCTCATGTGCATAACATTCATTGCTCATATGCATAACATTCACTACAAAGATGTAATTTTCATCTATTTTATTATCATTGACCATATAAAATATAAAATAATATATGCTATCAATTAATAATAAATTATAAATCCTTAAATAATTTTTCTTATTAATTATATATGGTTAATGAATATCAAATAATTTTATTGTGTACATAGATTATTCATACTTACTTATAATTTAGGTATAAAATAATTTTATATATGGTTAATGTTTAATAATTTATTATTAATTGATAACATATATTATTTTATATTTTATATGGTCAATGATAATAAATTATATAAAAATTACATACTTGTAGTAAATTTTCATTAAATTTAACGTTGTTGTAGACGGAATAAGGGATTGGAAAGTTTTGAAAGTTCGATAGTTTACTTTGATACAATCAGTAGTTTTAGAGACATATTATAAATTGAATGAAAGTTCGAGAGATAAGTTATAATTAATCCTATAAATATGTATGTGTGTGTGTGACATTTCTCAAGGAATACTATCAATGACAGTAATTTAATCATATGATTGGGACACCCATGCATTAAGGGTTTTATTAAAAGTTATAGGTTTGAGAGTGGGGAAAGAGCCCCGTAATCCGAGTCTATTGCCGGGGAAAAGCAAAGGTTTTTATTCGTTTGTCATAATAACGTAACCACGCTTGTGCACACAACCAAACATTGGGGCCTGTGATGCGCAAGCTGGGTCCCATTGGGTTTGATATTTAGAAGAAGTCTGAGACTGGCACTAAAGCAACTTCTCAATTCGTCAACAAAGTGATAAAGGAATGATTAGATGTTTTTATCTTTAAATTTGATTTTTGGTATCAATATTAATTATTCAGAAAGAAGAATCCAAAGTTGAAATTGATCTTCCAATAATGTCTAGGTGAGACTAATGTGCGGTCGAGTCCAACCCACTACGGTTGGCGCACAAAATCCGACGGTGATGGGATATCGATATTTGGGTCGAAAGACATATGGATAGACCATTGCTCCCTGTCGCACTGCAAGGACGGCTTGATTGACGCTGTGGAGGGGTCCACTGGGATCACGATATCGAACAACTATTTCTCGAATCACGACGAGGTGATGCTGCTTGGCGCCAGCGACGACTACTTGCCTGACTCGGGAATGCAGGTGACGATTGCCTTCAATCATTTTGGTGAGAAGCTGGTGCAGAGAATGCCCAGGTGCAGGCGCGGCTATATCCACGTCGTCAACAACGATTTCACGCAGTGGGAGATGTATGCTATTGGTGGTAGCGGTAACCCCACCATCAATAGCCAAGGCAACCGCTACACTGCTCCTTCCAACCACAATGCCAAAGAGGTATAATTAAGCTTACATAAAATATATACAACACGTGTTTTGGTCGTTATTTGAATAAAATTAATAAAAATGATAATTAGAGTCGTGAGTAGAGCACCGTATAAATATGAAATTTCTATAAAATAATAATAATTTTTTAATAATAAATCTCATTCTTTTTTAAAATAATTACATAACACTTACGTACTCTACAACTATACGTAGCATTACTAACTATAATCTCCAAACATAAGACTTGGCAAGTAATTATTAGGATAAGTTTAAAAAACACATCTCACACAAAATTCTCATCTCATCTTGTCTTATCATTACAATTTTTTCAAATCTCCATATAAAATATAATAAATAATTCAACTTTTTTAAATTTCAATACAACTTTTTCAAATCTTAATTTAACTTTTTCAAATCTCAAAACTAAAAAATAATATTTTAAATTTTAAAATAAAATATAAAATTATCATCTCACTCCCAACCTATCCTTAGTGTGCAATGATGGTGTGGTACTTCACATGGGCAGGTAACGAAGCGAGTTGACACATCGGAAGGGGAATGGAAGGGATGGAATTGGAGGTCTGAGGGGGATATAATGGTAAATGGAGCATTCTTTGTGGCGTCGGGTGAGGGTGTAGAGGTTAAGTACGAGAAGGCGTATAGCGTTGAGCCCAAATCTGCCGTTCTCATTGACCAGCTCATCATGCACGCCGGTGTACTCGGCGTTGGTGGCAGGTTAATTTGTCAATTTTTCCTTCCTTCTCCTTTTCTTGATTTCTTTCTGTTATTTATTTATCTATTTCATTTATTTTGTTATATTTCCTTTTTTGTTCCCCCTCTTTTCTTTTTGCCTCCGTTTTTCCCGTTTCCTTTTACTTTTATAATCATTTTTTTTGTGGGCTCCCCTTGACTATTAAATTGTCACAAATAGCGGTCCGTTTTACAACTTATTAAACTTTTAAGATCTAGACAGTCCACATTTATGTGTGAATTACAATGCTATTTCCAAACTCAAAAGTTTGGGCTAGCCTGCGTACGTGTTTTTTCCAAGCTGTTCACAGTCTTGAACTTTGTGTAGATTTGGCTTAGCTTAAGTACTGATAATATCTCATTATTATTTTTTATTTTTTTATTATTTTTTATATTATTATTTAATATTTAATTTTTTTTATTATTATTAACAGAATACTTAAAAATATCTCACTACTTAAATGTAATCCTAATTGTGGTATGTGATAAAATGTAAACAATACAAAATCTAATAAATGGTTTACACAAAAAAAAATTATACTCATAATTCTCATATTACACATTACATATAATTTTTTTTTTTATTATTCTTTTACTAAATATGTGGTATATGAATTATGTAGGGAGAACAACTTGGGAATGTGGAGCAAA
>QEOT01009561.1:0-16376 GCA_003123785.1 Pterocarya stenoptera
TTTTTTATGGGATGACTGCATCAGAATGGTTCGTTATAAAACAAATTCGTAAGCATATCATTATTCTATATTGATATACTCGCGACTTTTGCCTCAAAACATACCTTTGACTTTTACAACAAAACATAACTTCAAATTCAATGTAGTTTAAGTTTGCGAAGAAATTGGACGGATGATACAGGAACGCCATAAAACTGGGCACTTATTAAACTTTTATTCATGGCCCGCATCACTACATTTCTTTAAGCAGAAGTATTAGCAACAGCTCCAGCTTCTGTCAGCAGAGGAACCAGCTTTCCCTCCTTGTGCATGGCTGTAGTTGCTGCAAAAGATCGAATAGAAGAGAATCATTAAGCATGGAGGATCAAATAAAACAGCATATGAATGTGATATGAGCAAGCCTATAGTCTATTTTTTAAGGGATCAAGATCATACTGTCACAGCCACCAATGTGGTTCCCGCCTATGAACACATTGGGCACAGTCGTCTGTCCAGTCCACTCACCCAGAGCTGACTGTATCTGGCTTCCATCAACTTCAAGACATCATATATAACATAGACAAGAAGTTATTCATCCATTTGCACAAATTTTAAAGTGTAACATATTTTTACAGAGGTGCTGTTTGTAATTAATGAGCTAAGTGGATCATAGATTCGTAATCATCAAAATTACCAATCCAAGATATCTACAAAGTAGAATTCTCAATATCCTAACCACAATTTGTAATCAAATGGTTCGGATTTTTTAGTCTCAACAAACAATTATGAGATACAATCAACTAAGACAAAAAATTGGGAACCCTATTTGTAATCAAATACTAGTTTGGATTTTTGGAACCCCAATGCGGCATTTCTGCAGAACATCTAGATGATCATGATTCAAATGAATACAAAAGACGATCAACAGCTTTGATGTTCGGTTATAAGAATAAAGAGTAATGCTAGGAACAAGTTCTAAATGCACAAACCTTGCACAAATCTTTTATAAAAAAGTGGAACCACTAAGAAAAAATGAATTTTTCGCACTTTTTCATGGGATCCACTTTTCTAAATAAAGCATGAGCGAGATTTATATATTGGAACTTGTATATATCATTATTATTCAAGAATAAAAAGTATAGCTTACGCTAACACTCAATCCTACTGCTGTAGTTTGACAAAACCATGAGAATCAAATAAGATCATTACTTTTCATGTGCATACACACTTTCAAAAGCTTTTAAAGCGAGATGAATCCACTAGGCTAAAAGTACGGTAATATCGCATTGACCGTATGTGGCTAGGAGAATTGCGTCTAGAGAATTATTGTCTGCAAAGAATTGGATTTAATTCCAAATTCGATTGCAGTTAGAATTTAAGATTATCGCAGCTGCTACAATGGCGAATATAATCCCACGCATATACAAAATCAATTCCAGTTCCGACGCCTTTTTCAGAAACGGTTATGCTTTCTCCAACAAATAAAACGACATAAAACCATTAGATTCAAGAACAAAAATTAACAAAACAAATAAATAAATAAATAAATAAGCGCATCAGATCTCACTTTCAGAGTCCAACTCAACAGCCTTGAAAGTGGCCCCTACTTGAGTCAACAGCTGCTTCACTTTCTCACAGTACGGACAGTAAGTCTTGCTGTAATCAGAAACCCCGATATCAATATCCATCTTGTACATAATATATATAGCCATAAAATCAAAAGGAAAAGATTTTGTAGAAGAAGAGACAGGGAGATAGGAACCTGAAAACGACAACGGGATTGGCCGTAACGATCTCCTTGGCCTTTGGCAACGCCATTTCTCAAAAACAACAGCTCCTCGTAAAATCACTCGCACGGTATCTGAGGGAACGAGCACTGGTATTTCCAATTTTTGGGGCCTTCCGCGTGTAGTATAGAATAGAAGTACCGAATGATAAATGATCTCGGACCGTAGCGGGCCTCGACAGTCCGTGACTCGGGCGTTTGTATCCGATTCTGGATATTGGTGGGCCCATCCAAGACTAATTTTAGCATAAAAAAATCTTCATAATTTCCTACTATACATCCACACTCCACACTCTATTTTTTTTTTTAAATTTAAATATTTTTATCAAATATTTTTTATATTAATAGTGAATAAAAATTTTGAAATATATTAAAAAAATAAATTCAAAAAAAAATTTAAAATANCTTCCAATTTTTGGGGCCTTCCGCGTGTAGTATAGAATAGAAGTACCGAATGATAAATGATCTCGGACCGTAGCGGGCCTCGACAGTCCGTGACTCGGGCGTTTGTATCCGATTCTGGATATTGGTGGGCCCATCCAAGACTAATTTTAGCATAAAAAAATCTTCATAATTTCCTACTATACATCCACACTCCACACTCTAATTTTTTTTTTAAATTTAAATATTTTTATCAAATATTTTTTATATTAATAGTGAATAAAAATTTTGAAATATATTAAAAAAATAAATTCAAAAAAAAATTTAAAATATTAAAAAATATTAAAAAGTATGTAGTGTGGAGTGTGGGTGAATAGTAGGAGGTTGTGTAGCAAAACCCTTTTAGCATAGCCCTGATACGCATTCGTCACTTTTTTCGCACACCGCTACGTGGCAGTTTGTTTTTTTTTTTTTTTTTCAAAACTTTAGTCGAATTCCTCACTTGCTCTCTCTCCTCTCGCCTGATTCATTGTGCAGCCCGATTCTTCTTTAGCTCACCCCGGCGCCGTCGTGAGCCGCCGAGCCTCCGCCACTACCGGAGAGTCTCCCTCACGCCGGCAACCAAGCTAGCCATCACCGATTTCCCCCACGCACAGTTCTCTCTCTCCCCTGCGGTAACCCAACCGAAACCCATTTCTCTCCACTTGTGCCACCGTACACGGCCACCCAGGCCACTGCACCTCTACCAGCTCACACCAGTGACATCCTCTCACAAATCCAGCCACCAATGAATCACCCTCTTTCTTTCCGTCGCACACACGCAAACTACCTATAAAATGGGTTTCACACGAGCTCGGGGCCATCGACCCCCCATCGCCGCCATGCGTCGGTTCTAACCCCACCGAGCACCTCCCCTGACCCCCGTGGCTCGTCTCCTAGCTCTTCCGAGCCAACAAGTCCTCCACCTCTCCCTCGCTCTCCACCTCGTCCCCGAGCTCCTTCGTGCCAGCGAGCTCTCCACCACTCTCTCGATCTCTCGATCTCCGCCTCTCTCTAGCTCTTAAAGAAAGGTGAAAGTGAAAGTATAAAATAAAAGTGAAAGTAACTTTTATTGTGAGGGTATTTTTACCATTTCACAATAGTATATGTTGGATGATGCGTGAATAGGGACGGNACTCTCTCTCTCCCCTGCGGTAACCCAACCGAAACCCATTTCTCTCCACTTGCGCCACCGTACACGGCCACCCAGGCCACTGCACCTCTACCAGCTCACACCAGTGACATCCTCTCACAAATCCAGCCACCAATGAATCACCCTCTTTCTTTCCGTCGCACACATTCAAACTACCTATAAAATGGGTTTCACACGAGCTCGGGGCCACCGACCCCCCTATCGCCGCCATGCGTCGGTTCTAACCCCATCGAGCACCTCCCCTGACCCCCGCGGCTCGTCTCCTAGCTCTTCCGAGCCAACAAGTCCTCCACCTCTCCCTCGCTCTCCACCTCGTCCCCGAGCTCCTTCGTGCCAGCGAGCTCTCCACCACTCTCTCGATCTCTCGATCTCCGCCTCTCTCTAGCTCTTAAAGAAGGTGAAAGTGAAAGTATAAAATAAAAGTGAAAGTAACTTTTATTGTGAGGGTATTTTTACCATTTCACAATAGTATATGTTGGATGATGCGTGAATAGGGACGGATGCGAATCATTTTTCAATTTGAGCAACGCAATCAAGAGTTCATAAAAATTTATTTGTAAGTCAAACATTGTTTTGAAATCCATTCTGAAAGAAAACCTAAGGAACAAGGCCCAGCCCATTTAGTTCTCGCCTTGACCACCTGCGAATAAGGTATTACTACTGTAGCTACATTTGCTGCCAAACGATTTTTTATGTTTTGTTCACTCTTTATTATGGCAGTTCTTCTAGGGACAGTCAAGGTATGCAATCGATGGGGAGTTGGCTAATGTCAACCGTTATATTTCAAAAAAATAAAACAAAACCGATGAAACCTAAAGAAGAGATTTGAGTTGACTTCGTGTGGTCTTTAGCTTGTTCTTCAAAGAGAGATTGTTCTTCACATCTTGTGTTGGCTTCGTGTGCCCTCTATGCAGCTTCGCGCCTAAACCCATAGAGCATATATTTATGGAATGCTTCTAGGCAGAGGTCATTTGGTAAATATCCCCATGGCCTATGGATTTCCTCAGGTTTGCTCAAGACCAATTTTCCTTTTGGGTTCGTCTTGTTTTGGCCCCTGGAGATCTTCTCCAGATTTAAAGTGTCAAAAATCCATTAATTTTGCATTACAAATGGGAGAAAAGTAGTTTAGAAAGGAGAGGAACGACATGATCTTTATTTTTGTTCAAGACCGGACCTCTTTCTTTATAGAAAATTGCAATTAAAAATTCTTGAAAGAATATTTTACCTTTTCCCGAACTGATTTATCAATAACATTAGAATATTATGTTTTTCTTAAAAAACAACTATCTTCATGGCTCAGAAGATTTGGGGGAGACGAGGGAGAGCTAGAGTTTCACAGTCTTCGTGTGGGTCGTCGATTTTGTGTGGGTCGTTGTGTGGGAAGAAGAGAGGCTTCATGGCTTGGAAGATGTGGGGAAGACGAGGGAGAGGTAGAGCTTCGTGGTTTTCGTATGGGGTCTTCTATTTCATGAGGTTTCAATTTCGTGGGGAAGACGAAGGGAGGGAGACTGGAGAGCTAAAGAGTTTGATTTTGGGGGGAAGATGAAGGGATACTAGAGAGACTGAAGAGTTGGTCTGAAGAAGTGGCTCAATTTCGTTAGGAAAGACGAGCGAAGGGAAGGCAAATGTGAAATGCATTGTTTTTTCACTATATCAAACGAATTGTTTCATTTCCATGACAGCAACGACACCTTTGCAGTTACGTAGCCCGACTGCCTTAAGCATTTTTCCTGTTTTATGGCATCACATCAATTTCATAATGGCGCTTCAATTAAAATCTCAAAAATCAATTTTTTCAACTTATATAAATATATATATATAACATAAGATGCATAAGATTCAATAGTGGGTATAATTACATACCTTCATTGTGAGATATGATAGGATACGATTAAACGTTCATGTTTAAATAGAATTCTAGATTAAATAATCTCATATTTACGTAACTATCCTCATTCAATTCTAAATAGAGTTGTAAAATAGTTATAGATCAATTATAGATTTATGATTTTGTTTAAGAGGATCAATGATTAACAAAAAAGTAAAAAGGAGAAGAGCAAGAGGATTATATCCGAAATACTCTATAGTTTATTGAGCAATGCTACGTACAGTTTTCAAATATAGATTGCAATGCAAGTTTTGGCAATTTTATTTTTAAAATTTTTTAAAATTACAAAAATATCCCTCTTTAAATGATGCTTTGTCTTATTTAATAAAAGATCTACCCATACAATTCTCACTTAAAGATTGCAAATAGAATTTCTCTAGTTTATTAGGACACGTGTGATGTGGCTCGCATAGCTAGCTCAGTTGCATTGATGAAACCATGTAACCGAGAGGATATGATTTTAAGTTTGAAAAGTTTATATTTACGTATATTTTTATTTACAAAATTCAATCTATTAATATTTTTTTTTAGTTTTAAATTTCGTGATTTTCAGTTTGGATAAATAATTTTTTATAATTTGTTTTAAATATATTTATTATTTTCCTTTTAAGTTTTGAGAAATGATAATATGCATTTCATTTTGTGCGCTCATATTAATCACTTATATATTTATTTATTTTATATTTAATAGTTAAAAAAATGATTTTTAATGTATTAATATATATATTTTAAATATTAAAAAATATAAATAAAAAATGCAGCACGTACGCCCAGCGGCCGTTGGGCGTAGCACTACTTTAGTTTTTAACTAGGTTCAAGCGAAGTGATGTAGAAAGCACGCGGAATGCCTCTTTCATAAAGGCCCTTTTCCTTAACTCCATCTTATCACTTTCTCACAGCAAAACCTTTCATGAAAGGAGAAAAAAAAAATGAGACGCCGTATTACAACACTTGTTTATATCTTCATGCTTCTGGGAGTGAGTTTGCTATGCGTTAGGGCCAATTTGCAGGGTTTTCCACGTTCAGAAAACATGTCTTTTAAGATATGGAAGAGGAGCAGCAGCAGCAGCATTAATGGCGGCATCAACAGCAATAATTTCAACAACAGAAGGATTTCCAGCCATGGCTTCAGATTACACGGCGGCCTTGTCGCCGAAGATCAGAAAAGAGTGACACCAAATGGTGCAAATCCACTTCACAACTGATGAGCCGGGTGAGGTAATTCGCAGCATTTGACCACAATATTCATGTTCAAAATGTAGTTGGCAGCCTTACTGAGTGTTGAGGCTCTGAGGTTGGAGAAATGTGACCAGAAGTACTATGGTTAAAATTAAACTACTCCTATTTCAGCAAATTAACGATTCCGATGGCCGACTTTTGAGCTGATTACTCTTCGTTGTAATCATCATGTATGGTGTAAAATGCTTGCACATTGATTTTCTGGAATTGTACTCGATCTTTCTTTCTCACTAAGTTTCGTATTTGTTTTGGATGAATTCCATACAGCTTCCAGTCAATGCAAAGTGCAAGAAATAAAGTAGTCAATACACGCAGCTTAAGCTCATGCAAATTAACAAGATCAACGTCACTGGAAAAGGAATAGAGTTCTTTAATTTATTCTGTCTTGCATTAATTTGTGTCTAAATAGAGATGTAGTAATAAACAGGCGAGCTCCCCAAGCAAGTTCTCAACGAAGGGATGAAACTTCGACCTCTCATGGAAGCTGACCAACCTAAATGATCCTCGTCCCAAGAAACTTCTTTAGATTTTTCGCTTCACATTTTTCAAAAGTATGATCTGAACTGGAGACTTAGATGTACTGAAACACGTATATTCAAACTTTCAAAAACCCATAATTTGATCCAGCATGTCATTTCTCATCATTAGCCGCTAAAATTAAGATACTATGTCATGATGCATCTCATGATATCCTCGAAGTTTCAAAACTCAAAAGCAAGACGCATCTTCCAACCGATCGATCAAATGAGTTCGAATTTTCATGATCGATTGATGATGACTAGGCATATGAAGGGGATAAATATTCGCATAAACCCAAGCAGTTGTCTTCAATGTTGATAGCCGGTGCTGATTTGGCATTACGAAGAAAGGTGGTTCAATTCTTCACTGCAGGCTCCCAAGATAAAGACAAAGGATAAGAATGACAAAAAAATAAAGATCATCAGATTTAAATTAATGAGAGTAAAAGAGGAGAGAATAACCACGGACACCATAAAGAGCCCTCGAGTGAGACGATTTTTGTTTCTGATCATAAAAAGTCAGGCCAGCTGGTAAACTAAATAGTTGGAAAATACTATGCTTCCAAAAAGCAGCTTGCTCTCTGGTGATCTCTGGACTGATTGAGAGGGCAATTTGATTGGAAAACTGGAAGAAAAGGACGTTAAGCAACACAGACAAAAGAAAGAGCTAGCTTCTCTTTCAGTCTGTTGAAAACACAAAAGAACAAAAGCAAAATCTCTTTTGTTCTGCGTTATAAAAATTGTAACAGGGGAAGATTTTCTTATGTTATCTTTCCACTGCATGCCGAAATAGATTATGATCTGTAGTCGCCAGCAGAAAGGACAGTGACCACTCTCATGCTAAAGCCATTAGAGTCTAGAGAGACAGAACTTTCCCCTTATATAAACAATATGCTTTTGTTCTGCAATAGCAACTCCTCGGTTTGTGCAACACTTGCAGCATGCATGTGAATCCCGATTTTGCTTTACAATTAGGTCATGCATGCACGTAAAACATGGAAGCTGCATGTGTATGGAACAAGCAATGTATTTCCATTCCAGTTTAGCGGGCAAAGATTCAAAACCATCATTTAATTCTGTTCTTTGCCTTGTACAAACCCCAATAAGATTGAAAGTAGTACGTACGTACACGTAAAACGATGATCAAACAGTGAATAGAATGGGGAATGTGAAGAGTCGGTGCACGGAGTGGGGACAACAAGTATCAGCAACAAAATGGGCTTTAAGCTTTGTTTGGACTCTTGAGTACTTGCAATCACTGATCATCACAGCCCTGTTTTGTTACTGTCAGTCTAACAGAGAATCTTTTGTATGAGCAAACTCGAAAATATTCTGAGCAACCAATGTACTGTTATCACTTTTGTACGTAAGACATCTGTGCCTGTATATATATATATATATATATGTCCATGTATCACTAATTTCAAGTATATATATATATATTATATGCTAGTTTTAGGATGATAAGCTCCATCTGTTAGCTTGCAGATATGCACGTGGGATCATGTGTAATAACTGGTCCTTGGGATTACTGCTGGCTGCCCACTCTGGTGAAAAGCAGGCAAAAAAAGGACATGCATCAGGATTCAGAAGCACCAAATATAATTAATGATGATACGGTTTGACACTTTGATTAATTAACTCATTTCCTGCTTCATGGCATTTAATTCCTAATATTTCACCTCATAAGGATGTTAATGTTATTGGGTTAAGATCTCAAAGTTATAGAGCTTTTCATGGCTTTATCATTTATGCATATGTTTGTACTTGGACGAAATAGTAAGGAATATTTATATTTTGCACGCTCGATTAATAATATAATCTTGCATTAAGTTAAGGTTATCAGTTGTTGATTATGGAGAGTTAACTATCCACAAAAAAATTAAAGTATGCCAATATGTAGAAAATTTTATTTATGGTCAGGATAATACACGTAATAAATGACTTATTGATTTGAAAGAGAAATTTTAAAATTAGAGTCTTACAAATCAAATATTACAATCGAAATGATGAATAATGTTAGGTACAAATTCTAAGTAAACAAGTCTCACTAAAAAAAGAATATACTTTTTAAAGCGAGATCTACTTTTTTATAAAGGAATTGCGTGAAACTTATTCATTTAGAATTTGTGCAAAGAATAATGTTAGCTACAAGTCTCAAATAAACAAGTTTCATACAATCACCTTTATAAAAAAAAAAAAGTGGATCCACTTAAAAGGTAATTTTTTTAACACTCTTTCAAAATGTGGCGCGACTTATTTATTTTAAAGTTTATACAAATCATTCCTCTTAAATAAAGTTACGATACAATCCTGTGCATAAAATATTTCAAATAGAGTTAATATAAATTCAAAATATAATAACTCTAAAGAATTAATCTTTGCATCAACCTACACACCACACACCATAACTTTTTTTATTTTTTTTATTTGTTTCTCTTATTAAATGTGTATTATATGGATGATGAATAAAAAAATATAAATGTTTCAAGAAGACTAAAATTAAAAAAAAAATTGAAAAAAAATAAAAAAATAAAAAAAAAATAATTTGGTGTGTAGTGTGTAGGATGATGCAAAGCAATGCTCAACTCCAAAATCTACTTTATTGGAATTCGTTGATGAGCACCTGAGTTGAAGACTATCTAGTAGGTACCTTGCCCGAAGTTGATTTTCACTCCGGCATATCTAAACTTGAGTAAGAGGGCTGCACATGATTCGGTTTGGTCTATCATTTTTTCTGAGTCGGATCGGACTAAACATCTAAGAGGATCGGATCGGATTGGTAATTATCGATTCGGTTCATTAGGTTCAATTCTTTTTTTTTTTTAATTTTTTAAAATCAATTAATAAAAAAATTTATTTACAATACTAAATTAAACTAAGTGACTTATTAATGTAGATTATGTAAAAAACTCAATAAAAAAATATTTTATATAGTTAATGATAATAAATTAGATGAAAATTATATTATTGATGATGCTAATTATTATTTTATTACTAAATTAAAGTATGTTAATGCATAATGAGCCATATACAACTTTTAACATTTTGTTTATGAAGCAATAAGCATAAATAATTTAATTATCCATACATATTACATCTATAATTGAGAAAGATACATACTTAACATACTATTATAAATAAGTATAAAATATTTAATTTTACATACTATTATAGATTTATAAATTATACATATATTATAATTTATACTATAACTCTTAATACTTAATAGTATTAGTAATACATTAAAGAATATATTAATACATTGATACTAAATATAAATAGTTATAGACTTATAGTCATTAGTTATTATGAATTATGATTAGTATAATTATGTAATAGTATTAGTATAAAGTATTAGATTATTAGTAATAAGTATTAGATTATTAGTAATATAGTGTAGCTATATATTAGTAATATTAGTATAAGTATAAATGTATAACTATAGTCTATACTTAATTATAATATAATATAATTATATATTAGTTAGTGATAGGATTAGGTTAGATGAAAATTATATAATTTGTTACTGACTTAGAGTATGCAACGTTGTAAATGACTCAAATTCAATGTATTATAAATATTATAATTTATGATTCTATGATTAATAAAGTTGAATTCGGTCCAACAAAAGTTAGATCGGACCGTCCGGTTTGGTCCGTACCGGCCGATGCTCACCCGTACTTGAGTTGTTTTTTTCTTGGAGTATTGAGAATGTTTTTTGTGGTTTTAAACATTTATTAACTTAATTGACTATTTTTAGTTGTGAAGAAAAAAGAAAAAAACACTCTACTTACAAATGTATGCTGGCTCGGCCCAACGCTACAAGTATCACCTATTGTAGTAACAGTGTAGCCCAAAATCTTTTTCCAAATTTTTGGTTCTCCGGTGCGTGTTGGATTTTTATTGGGTAAAATTAAAACGTTAAACCCTCTCTCTCTTTTGTCTCCATCTCTCTTTATAATAGGCAGATCCTAATTAAACTATGACAGAAAAAGAAATGCATGTTTGGAGCAAAGGATAAGCAAAAGAAAACTGAGAAAAGGCCCTTTGTGAAAGGATTGCCGCTCATGTTTCTATTTCCTACCCACTTGTGCTGATATTTGTGTCGTTTTGGAAATTAGAGCAATCCAAGGCCCTTTGCTAACTGATATATGCTTGTAAGAAAGCTCTTGAATTAGCTTCTGATCTACCATCCCCCCAATCCACGTCAATATTTTAGGTCTAAGATGCGCTCCCATTATATATCTTTGTGGTTGTACACGACATGCACCTTTCACAATCAAATTGTGCAGCATATTTAGTACGTACATATATGGTTTCTGCAGAAATATTTGTCTTTGCCGTTCATGTAGTGGGGACCATTTAAAACAGTGAAAAGACAAAGACGTCCAAAGAATGTAAATCTCCAACTTGCTTACATCGATGAGATGAGATAATTACATCTGGTGCATGTACATCTCATTATAACGTCCTTCATTTATATACAACTGCAGCAATTCTTCATATTACTTGGTAGAAAAACTTATTATAATACAGAAATATTGCATGCCCTAGCTCTTGAGAGAGTCTTGCGAGAGAGAGACAGAGAGAGATGAAAAAAAGAAGAATATGAAACCAGAAGATATACAACAACAAGAATTATATAAGAGACGTACTACTCATCTTCCACCACAACGCTGATTTCACCTCTCTCAAGTAGGTCGTAGAATTCCTGGTACTTCCTCCCGATATTCCAATGGTGCAATTTCCAAAGGTATCCAGCCATGAGGCTAAGGCTTATCCCATAGACGATCTCTTTAATTAGACTCGGACCATGACGTGCACCACGAGCTACGTTATGAGCAGCCGTTTGTATTTTGTACTCTGCTAAAAAATGAATCTGATGAAATTCCAAACAAAAATACGAGTACTTCAAATATATGATGGATCATGATTTTGTTCGCCATAAAGTTTCCTCTTTTAATTTCAACTTTATTTGGGGTGTAATCTTAAATTTAAAGTTGTCTAGAAGCATTTTATGCTCTCGAAACCAAGCCTCATACCAACAATTTAGCTTAATTGCCTAAATATTTGAGTCTTCGTTTCTCAGAAAAACACTATTGTTTTATTATATTCTCAGTTTCACCGTTTAAAACAAAGGAAGAATCACAATTTCATTTCCAAACTGAATTACTGACGAATTTGGGGATTACATACCTCCGATTGTCACCGTGGGAGAGAGAGAGAGCATACCACGGACAAAGTCAAGGAAAATGAGGGAGAACAGGGTGAAAATTTCCCGAGTGATGAATCTGGACAGTCAGTTAAATTCCACTGAATTAAATAGATCGGCGGTGTTGATCTGATCTCGAGCAGAATACGTAGTGTAGCATAAAGGTCGGAAGCAGGATCTTTGGCTGAATTGCGTACATGTCATGCGTGGAGATTCTGCATGAAAATTATAGAAAAGTCATTGAGCACCGAGGACGCGTGCAGCCAAAGGGTCAAGATTCTAGGCCAAAAGTCTGGAGCCGAAATAGCGAACTTGGCGTGAGAACTTTGGACAAAATTTCCAACACCACGAAACGCACGTACCTGCCTCTAGTAACCATGGCGACATCTCACGTAGCCTTGGAATTCAGTCCTTTGCATATTTGCTAAAAGAATTTGACTTGAGAATAAACCTTATTACGGACGGGCATTTCCGATCTCAGCAGTTCTAAAATTTCATAAATTTCATCCGACTGAGAGTGAGTTCCATCTTCCGAGTAAAAAGAATGGACATGATTTTTTAGCTCTACCCAACTACAGCCACGACTCTTTTTCGACTCTTTTTCCCTCATCAACTTCCTAACATTCCTAACATCTGTCCATTTACCAGCTGCAGCATAAACACTTGACAATAATACATAACCTGCAGAGTTCTTCTGCGCTAATTCCCAGAGCTTCCTAGCTGTCCTTTCTGCCATCTCCTCATTTTGATATACAGTGCAGCCACTCAATAGAGCTTTCCATGCATTAATTTCGGGCTGAAATGGCATGGATTTGATAAATTCTTCAGCTTCAGACAGACGTCCTGCTCGAGATAGCATATCCACCATGCAGGTGTAGTGTCTTCCCTTAGGCTTTATACCATAAACCATCTCCATTGAATCGAAGTACCCAAGTCCTTTATCAATCAAACCGGAATGTGAACAAGCAAAAAGAATCGAAGAAAGCATGAGCTCATTGGGGGCAACAGGTGAAGTTCTTTCCATTTCTTCAAACAAAGTAAGAGATTCCTCGGCAAAACCATTTTCTGCAAGCCCTTGAATCATCACAGTCCAAGAAATTTCATTTTTCTTTGGCATTCTGTTAAAGATCTGCTTGGAGCTTTCAACATCACCAGATTTTGCATACATATCAATCAGGGCAGTACCCACAAAAATATCAAATTGAAATCCAAGTTTCATGCATTTCCCATGGAGGTTCTTGCCTCTATCTAATGAGGCTATGCTTGCACAAGCGCAAAGCGCACTTGATAAGGTGGACTCGTTAGGGACTTCCCCCGACAAAAGCATCTCATGGAGTAGTTCAAACGCTTTATCAAATTGTTTGTTTTGTGTGTAACCAACAATCATAGTGTTCCACGAGATAATATTTCGCACAGGCATGTCATCAAACCACGACTTCGCTTCTTCCATCTGTCCATTCAGAGTATACCCACCAATCATAGAGTTCCATGAAACCACGTCCTTCTCCAAATTTGAATCAAACGCCAAACGACCATATTCAAGTTTTCCGCATTTACAGTAGAAGTCAAGTAGAGAACCACCGATGAAGACATCTTCCACAATCCCAATCTTGATAACATGAGCATGAATGTTCATTCCCGCTCGAAAAGCATTGAGACTGGCCAATGCACTTATAACACTAGAGAAACAAGAGGTATTAGCATTAAACCCATGTTGAACCATCTGACAGAAGAGCTTCAACGCTTCTTCAGGATAACCGCTCTGCGTGTACCTTGCGATCATTGCACTCCAGGATATCTCATTTCTCTCAGGCATCTCGTCAAAGACTCGACGTGCTTCCCCCAAGTCCCCCAGCTCAACGTACATATCTAGGATTGCAGTCCAAGAAACGACGTCTCGTTTTTCCATTTGATCAAATACTCTCCTAGCCAAATTGATTTCACCCATCCTCAAGGTCAATGTGATTATCGAATTACACACCGATAAATGGTGTTCAAAGCCATCTTTAATGATCAACCCCAAAACACTCATTCCCAATCTAAATTCACCAGAGCCTGTACAAGCTCTAATAACAGAAGTAAAAGTAACGTCATTTGGCTTGACCCCAGATTCAAGCTGCTTCACGAAAAACTTCCAAGCTTCAATGTTAAACCCATTTTGCACAAGCCCGCTAATTACTGCAGTCCAAGAAAATACATTCTGAAATGGGTTCCTCTCAAAGTACCACATTGATTCTTCGACTCTTCCATATTTCATGAAACCCGATATCAGTGCAGTCCACGAGATTTCGTTTCTTTCGGGCATTTGTTCAAACAGGCATCGAGCACCATCAAGATTTCCCCACTTAACGTAGGCACCGATCAAGCAATTATGCACGACAAGATCAAACCCGTGAAACTCCTTAACAATTTCGTCAGCTGCATGAAATTTTCTGCCGTTGAGGTACATCGTTAGAAGTCTTACGGCTATATATCTGTCTGAAGAAACACCCATCTTGATCAAATGCCCATGAATGACACTTCCGTCAGTGAACAAGCTTTTGCTGGTGAGGTTTTTCAATAGAGAGACACATGATTCTACATAGGCGTGGAAACTTTTTCTTGGGCTAATGGCATATAGCCATGCAGGTTTCATAGCTTGAGACATTTTAACGATAGAATCGGAGACCTGTGTGAGGTTTGGACTCCAATAATATCGTACGAACCATTAATTTTAGAAACAAAGTTAAACATTCCACGCTCACAGTTCTTTATTTCAATTTTCAACAGATCCATCGTTAAGGAAAGCAAATCCAAATCTTGTTATTTGGGTAAAAAGAAATAGTTTTTTTTTTTTAAATTATTATAGAAGGAAAATAGAAATAGTTAAAAAGGACAGTTAGTGGTAAAGAATAGATAAAATCAATAATTTACACCAGTGAAAATGTCAAGAAGCGATAAAATAAATTGACTCAAACTTATAAAACTATAGAATTTCATGAGTCAAAGTAAAACTCAATCACTCAAATGAATGAAAGAAGTCTTTATATAACGATAAGATCTTTATAAATCTACACAAGCTCTCTACGACTTTTCTACGCACGAAGAAGAGAAAGTTATTGTAAATGAAATTGTCCAAATCTTAGTACGTACGTAAGGAAAGAGAAAAGAGTAATTAGAAATTTAGAATTATTACTTAATTCTATGAACATATTCCACAAGCTGTATTGCCACAGCTCAAAGCCGGCCACGTCAGTGACTATCAAACGCATGCAGTGTGGATAATAAGAAAAGTCTTCTCTCTTCAGTACCATATAAATATATATATATATATAATTAACGTGCATTAATTCATGATCACATGGCAAAGGAAAAATGATGTACGCTAGCTTTCCAACGATATTAATTAACGTACGCAATGTACGACGACAATTATTACTACAAAAATTCACAAATTTAAAATTCGATAAAATATTTTAAATAATAATTAAATAAAATATTATTAAAATATATTTTTTAATATTATTTTTATTTTAAGATTTAAAAAAATTAAATTATTTACTATATTTTTATATAAAAAATTATAATAATTAAAATAAAATGAAATAAAAGCATTGTGAAAGTAAAGGGCATGTAAATTTTACTTTCTTAAAAGGTACATATTAAAAGTCCATGTTTCACACCAATATATGTATTTTCCATGTAATAAAATTAATTATAACGTGTCTGCCATTATATATTCAATTCCTGTTTGGAACGGCAGATCTGACAATGTGATTTTAATGGAAGCCATAGTGAGCTGACACATCACAGAAAATATCTACACCGTAGCAAAGTAAAAAACAAAGGATCCTTGATACTCGTTTATTGTTTTCATGTGAACCATTAGCCCACTTCGAAATTTTCAAACGCACGCCACTGCACGCCCTACGACTTCCGGTCTTGGTGGAGGAGCTCCAGAGCAGACCAGCGCACTCCACCGTAGTTGTACAAACTATCGCACTGCGACCCTCCAGACGTTGCCAACCATCTCACTGCTGCTCATTTCTCCTTGTTCATCAACTTCTTTCTTCAGTTATGCAAATCACATGGTATGCCAATAATAATCCGTCTTTTTGTAGGGGAACTTGCTATTTGCAAATAACATTAGGTTTTCAAAATTCTTATCCAATTTCCCAGCCTCCCAAAAAAAAAAAAAA